>JAQNDB010000844.1:0-64521 GCA_029204045.2 Tillandsia leiboldiana
GCGGGCATTAGTCATCCAAACGGCATAACTGTAAACTCTACTGCCGCTACCCAGTGAATCTGAAAGCCAGTCTTAGGAATATCCTCGCCTTCACTTCAGTTGGTGGTAACCGACTGTAGATCAATCTTGGACAATACACAAGACCCTTGCATCTGATCAAAGAATCATCGATGCGCGTCAAAGGGTACTTGTTCTTAATGGTCACTTTGTTTCAAATGGCCTATAGTCCACACACAACCGAAGTGACCCATCCTTCTTTTTCACGAATAGCAACCGGTGCCCCCAAGCGACACACTTGGTTCTAATAAAGCCCTTATCCATCAGATCTTGCAGCTGTGCTTTAGCTCTCGCTCAGCCGGTGCCATCCGATAAGGAGCCTTAGAGATTGGCGCAGTTCCTGGAACTCGTCCATCACAACGCAATCTCTCTGTCTGGCGGCATACTAGTCAGCTCAGTGAAAAACATCCGGAAACGTCGCGGCAATAGGAATACCCCGAGTCCCGTGTCGCCGTAGGCCCCTCAACACACTAGCCAAAAAGGCTACACATCCTCGATGAATCATCCGCCTCGCTCGGAAGTCGAAACCACAGGGCAAAGAAGCACTCTGACATCCCCGATATACAAACTCTCCCTGGCCTGGCTCTCTAAAAGTGACAGTCCTCGCGGCACAATCAATAGTCGCGAAATACCGAGCCAGCCAGTCCATCCCAAGAATCACATCAAAGTCCCTCAGCTGTCTCAAGACCAACAGGTTGCTGGCATAATCCAGACTCGATCTGCATCGGGCAGGACCAACAACACTCCCCACGTGCAAAGTGTGATCGGGAATCTGAACCTCTCGTGCACGTGGCAAAAATCCTACCTCTAACCCATGTAATGATGCAAAAGATCTACTAATGAAAGAATGCGATGCTCCAGTATCAAATAAGGTCGAGTCCTATGCCAGAGAGTAAGGTGATACCTGCCACCACATGGTCCGCTGCTGAAGAATCCTCTACCTGTGCAGCATACACTCGCCCCATCTGAGCTGGAGGGCGATAATCGGTGGGATGGGAAGAAGATGGCTTGCTCGCTAGAGCATAAGGCCGCTGAGCCTTCGACCGCTGCTGCGATGATGCTGGGCAATGCTGAAGAAGGAGCGGCTGAGTCGAAAAGGGGCACGCAGCTCGAATGTGCCCTGGCTGTCCCATCCGTAGCAGCGACCCCACCGCTGGTCGCAAGTGCCGGGAAGTGCGGACCTCCACAAAATACAACTGCTGGGAGCCCGTGACTGTCGGGACTGCTGCTGCTGAGACTGTCGCTGTCGCTGTGGCTGCCGCTGAGACCCGCGCTGCGACGACTGCGATCTCTGCTGCTGCTGCTGCTGCTGCGGGGCCTCTGGGACCCACTAGGCCCTCGCCGCTCCGAACGCCCAGGCCTGGGAACTGAGGCGGTGGCGGTCGGGGCGGCCTCCAAGTACTGGCCTGTCCCCCCTCGTCCTGGGCTGGTCGCTTTCTGTCGGAGCTCTGAGCGACCGCGGCCCTCTGTCTGGCCACCACCTGATCACCTCTCTCTCCACCCACTGTGCATGCTCTGCGGCTGCCTCCAGAGTCTGAAATCTCTGAGCATGCACCAGTGTGTAAATCTCTGGACGGAGGCCTCCCTCGAACAACTCAACCTGGTGCGGACCGTCACGAGCGACGAAGGGCACACAGTTCAGCAACTCCGTGAACTCCTGGAAATAGGCATGAGCCGATCGATCGCCCTGCTGCAGGTTCTTCAAGTCGTCCTCCAACTTCTTCTTCACACGGGTCGAAAAATAGGTGTCCAGCACCATCCGTCGGAACTCCTCCCAAGGCAGCTGCCGAGTAATCCGGAACTCCAGGGGCTCTACCCGCTGCCACCAAAAATCAGCATCTCCGTCCAACAGTGCACCGCCATGTGCACTCGATACCTCGGGTCGATGAAGAAGTCCCGAAAAAGCTTCTCCATCGCAGAAAGCCATCTCCCAACACCAGGCTGCGCATCCCGCCCTGAGAATCTAGGGGGTCCCCGCTGAACAAACTTGGAGAGTTTGTTAGCGATATCCTGCTCCTCCTCCGCAGTCAAAGGCTGAATAGCTCCAGGAGCCCCGCTACTCGAAGATGGCGCTGACGGCACAAAAGGTGCAACAGGAGGCACAAGGCCTCAGGAACAGCTGGGGATGGTGCCTCTCTCTGGCAAGCAGCTGCTCAATCCTCTGCCCTGGCGGCGCTGACCCTCCGCCAATTGGGCCACCAAGGCCCTCAACTCAGTAAGCTCGGGGGTGTAGGCTGCCTGGCTCATCAGGGGTAACGGGACACCCCGAGTAGGGATCCGACGTCGGGAGGCATCCTGCCACAAGAAATCACGAATAAGTAACATAACCCCACACGACCCAATCTAGCGAAAGTCAAAGACATCCCCCAATTTCTGCGACTTTATGTTGTCTGCAGCCAACATAACGGTCCACCAGAAATTGGGTATGTCGATCCCTCTTCACTCACTGGAAGAGTCCAATAAATAAATCAACGACTTTCGCGAAGTGTCACGCCTCTCGCGCCCTATCATCCTAGGGTCTGCCAAAAGCCTAGGGTTTCCTAAGTCCCAACTGACCTATCCCTAAGCTCTGATACCAACTTAATCTGTCACGCCCCGGGTGTAAACCGAACCCGGGCCCGCCAACAGATCCGCCGTGCACACACGAATTTTCTATGTGCACGAAGCGCTGGTAACCTGCTCAGATAGATAATATACAATAAAAGAGCATAAACAGAGCTGAACTAATAGAACTAAAAGTAATCTCAGACTGAAATAAGCTACAAGCTGAAATAAAAGTACAATATACTCCCAGCTCACCATAAATATACAACCAGCTGGCCAAAGCCAGACCCAAAAGGAAACTACTGAAGTCTGAGATACAAAAGGGGGTACAATAAAAACCTCGCTAGTCTCTCACTTGGGGTAGACGATCTAGCTAGTCGGCGATCCTCTTACCTCGATCTGCCGCTGAAGGCCCAGCAGCTCCCACAGATGACTCTGCAAAACAAAGGGAAAGGAGGACAGAAAACAATAATGGGGGTGAGAACTACTAGACAACCAGTAGCCTCCCCTAGTGGGTAAAACCTCTAATGCTGACGCACCCACTGGGAATAAAGAGGCAAAAGAAAGAACAGTGGTATGTAATAAAGACTGCTGGAAAAGGAACTACCACTACTATGCCTCTAAATGCAGTGCCAAAAGATAACTGTATATATGCAACTATAAAGCTGACTGCCCAAAGAAACCCAATCAGAGGGCCAGGAAATACTGGCACTGCCTGCTCTGTCATCACTCACAACTCACCAACTGACCGGCACCCATCACGGTCAAAAAGCCTACTCCGGAGTGGCACTCGAGGGGAGCGACCCACACGAGTAAAGTATCTCTGTATCAATCATCTCTGTAACCGATGTCTCACAATAGCAGGACTGGATCATGACCATGATCAAAGTGGGAATCCTCCATCCACTAATGCAACCCGATCCCCAATCTGATGTGATAATACATCCGGTCAACCGCCCAAATTCGCGGTTGCCACTATCTCCCACATCCCCAAGAAGAGTCTAAACTGTCCCAGACTCAAGATCCAACTACACTATCTCAAGCTCCCGATCTGACTCGATGTCATGCATCGATAGAGAAGAATACAATAAACATTTTTCTCCTAAGTCAAATCCCATAATACAGTGCTGCAGTAAAATGGTGGCCTAACTAGATGTCCAATTAAACATACAATTATTCCTTTAAAAGTATTAGAAAAGTGACTAAGGTTTCTTGTAAAGAATCATTTTAAAACATTATTGATTATTTATTTGCATGCAGTTTAAGATATAGCAATTGTCCAACTTCATTGTCCCAGATTGATCACATAGAAGCTATCAATTAATTTAGGGGGCCAATGCAATAGGTTCATATACTACGAGTTAACTGTCACATTTATAATTGGGAAACTCTACTATTCCTAGTGAGCAAGTCAACAAAGAGGGAAACGCAACCACCCACCTCGAAAAGCGTGCACAATACACCCAGAAAATACCTGCTGTCCTCTAAGCACACCGTCCGCTGAAACAGTATCCTACAACATCACACAAGTGTACACGGTGTAAAAACTACAAGTTCCAAACACATAATTGCTGTTTTTACAATCAGCACGCAAAACGAGGATTTCACCTCTGTCTCGAGCTCCTAAAATCTCAAAAAAATCACGGTTGCGTTCCTCGCGAAAAGTAGCCCAAAATGACTCTTGAATCGCCTCGATCTGATATTCCTACGCTGAGAAATAATTCGTCGAAGTCGCCGCTGTCCAAAACCAAACAGCAAAAGAGGGGGTCAAACACCTCGGGAATCGTGCCAAGGAATCGGAATCCAGAGAACCACCAACACGGAAAACGAAGCCCTACCTCTTAGGAACACACCGGCGAAGAAATCGTCGAAATAGGACTCCTGTACTGCGCAGGGGGACTCCTCGGACTGAAATGCGACGATAACGGGCCAAGATTGGGGAAAAACGAGGCACACTGTAAAACCCGGATCGCCGCTGTCGAACTTCCAGAAAATCTGGGAATGCACCACGAGGTAGAAAATAAGAAGATGAAAAACTTCTCTTAAGGGCCCCTCCCACATGTTCTCTCTATCTCTCGAAAATAGAGAAAAAGAAGGGAGGGAGGCCTTTATATAGGCCCACAAAAACAATTGGGATAATACCCAACGTGTCCCCAGATTCGGGCTGCTACAGTGCGGCCCGGCACTTTCGGGCGGCTACAGTGCGGCCCGGCCCAAGGATTTTCGGGCGCGCACTGTGCGGCCCAGCCCAGCCCAACTCGCGCACGGGATCCCGCCGCGTCCAACCGGCCGTCCGACCCGGCAAGGGCCCGACACGTGTCCGCCAAACAGGCGGCAGCCGTGCGGGCCCAACGGGGAAGCGCCACGTGTCCCCTCCCCGGGTCAGCGCGGCGTGCGGCACCAACCACTGGCGTGGTGCCACGTGGGGCGGCGCCGCCAGACGCGACCGCCGGTCAGTCAACGCGCCGCCCACGTGCACGTACGCCCGCAGTCGCGCGGTGCTGCGTGCGCCACGCGCACATGGGCCGCACATGGCGTGCCCCGGTCCACCGTGCACCGCGCACAGCTCCGCACCTGCCCGGCCTGCCCAAGCTGCCCGCGCCTGCCCCCGAGCGCCGCGCGTAATGCACCGGGCCAACCGTGTGCTGCCACGTGGCCCGCCGGTCCACCGTGCACCGGCGGCCCTTTCCATGGACCGGGAGGCGTGCGCCGGCCCAATCAGAGGCCGCCACGTGTCCCCGGCCGGTCCCACAGCTCCCCCCATGCACCATTTTGCGCAGAACACTTCCGGGGGTCCTTTTGGGCATCCGGACTCCGAAAAATATAAATAAACAGCCGTTTTCAAGCGTTTTTCCGCGCTGAATCCAAATACGGCCTCCAATCAGCCTGAAACCACTTCTAAATTTCGGCAAATGCAGCCAAAGGTCAGGCTCTCTCCCAAATCCTCACTGAGTCCAAACAACACGTCACTTTGACTTGTTAGGGCCCCACACACCAATAATAGGTGTTCTACACCCCGAAACAGGGGAAAAACCCACCGGGAATCCTGGACACTACATGAATATTGAAAAGGGAATAAGAAAACCCTAACCTCCTATCCTCTTTCTAAAGTCCTCCATAATTAATCGTTCTCGATCTTCGGAAAATTGCTAGCACAATTAGAAGATTGATTCATCCTCCTTACATCGACGCGAGAGTTAATTCGTGATTGGATCGCGAATCAAGGCGATCGATTATTTCGATCAAGGGCGTGATTCCGTGTGGACACAAGTAGAGGCCGGGTGCGTGCGCGGCTATCAGGACGAACAATTTTTACCAACGATCGTCGGCTTCGCGGTGATCTCGACCCGCGCAAGGTAAATTAAATCCTAATTGATAAGATCAATTAGATTACCTTTTTCGATCTAAAACAATACATGAGGTGATCTTTGTTTTTAAGAAAATTTTTAATTGTGTTTTTTTTTTCTTCCGCTGCGCATATCCGTTTATTTCTTACAGTGGTATCAGAGCCACCCTCATCGTTTGTTTTAGATCTAATCTCTTTTTCGATGTGATTGGGTTTTCTGGAACGATCGAAATAAAAAACAATAAAGATTATTTTTGAATATATTGTTTTGATTGTTTTGTAACACTAATTAATTAATTAACATGCGGTCAAAGTGCTCTAATTAATTAGCATGCGACAGCATGCGACTACGGTCATGCATGCGGTCAAGGTGCTCTAATTAATTAGCATGCGACTACGGATATGCATGCGGTCAGGGTCAACGTGCTCTAATTAATTAGCATTGTTAGTGTATAGCAACACTAATTGATTAGTTCATGGTTTTCATTGCACGTGCTTGCCGCAATGTGTTTTGAACGCATTTACATGATATGATCATGCGCGCCTTGTGGTTGCTTTGTGCAAAATCGCAATTTAAAATTAATTCGAAACCCAATTAATTAGAAATCGAATTAGAGAATTTTATATTATATACCTGTGATGTGTATGAGGTGATGATCATGGATAGCAACCTTGTGATGATGTGAATGGATCTAATTTAATAAGGACCCAGTGTTAGATTTATTTTGAGTGCCTGCGTGCATCGATTAAATTATGTAATTGGAGACCTGCGTGTCTCATTATTATATGGGTTGTATTGTAATTGTTGCAAAATTAAAGGGTAAAGGGATAGTTCAAGGTTCCATGACGATTTGTTCCATTCAAGAGTTGATGCGGTGCAGATCAAGTTTGGACCAAATATTGATCGAGGGAGCCCGACAAGAGTTGATCTACTCCAATCTGATCAAGATGCAGAGCAAGTTTTTTGTGTGTAATACCCTCTGACCCGATTCCGGCCTGGTGGCTCAGGCCCGAATCAAATTAAAATCCATGATCATCACCGGGTAGTTATTTTTATATATATGCGATATATGTGTGCATATGATGCGATGTTTTGCATGAGATGTAAATTTATAATGAATTAAAACTGATGAGATAACAAATCTTCCTAAATAAAATATTAAGTTGATGGTGTTATGAACCCATTAGTGGCCTTCCATCGTTGTAGGGTGTGGGCGTCTCTTTAGTGTTGATTGATGCACCCGGATACGGGGGTCAGTTGCATTAGGGAGCCGCAACCATTCTATTGGCATGAGATGCTATGTGGTAAGAAAGGGGTTGAATCCAAGAATCTGTCAGGATGAGGATTCAATGACTTTTTTATTTACATGATGAACGGTGGGTCTAACTTAACCAAAAGATAAGGCCAAGAATCTGTTAGGATGAGGCCTATATTTTTGGAGGCCAAAGATAAAATTGCGATTTGCTTGAGAAGCATTGAACAAGAGTTTACTCATTGCCAAGAATCTGTCAGGATGAGGTAGTGTGCAAATAGATGGGACCGCAATTCCCACTAGAAACTTTTAGTAAAGTTTCCGTTTTCTCCACTCGGGGAGTGTGGAGATTCGCTAAAATTAGTGGGAGGCACCGTTTAGATTTAATGACCCTAATCAAAATGGATTATGATTAAGTACACAACTAATTAGAATCTTAACCATCTGCAGAAAATGTCCGCCTCTAACCCACTTGTCAGAATACTTGATACTAATCGCTTAACTGGACCAAATTTCACCGATTGGCTGAGGAATTTGAGAATTGTTCTCAATTCTGAAAAATTAGCCTACGTGTTGGACACGGAGGCTCCAGCAGTGCCCGCAAATCCAACAGCTCAACAGAAAGATGCTAGAAATAAATGGACTGATGATGACATGAAGGTAAAATGCTACATGCTTGCGTCTATGAGTAATGAGTTGCAACGCCAGCATGAGCACATGGAGAGTTCTGCTGACATCTTGCTTCATCTTAAAGAGTTGTATGATGAGCAAAATCGAACAGCTCGTTACGAAGTGTCAAGGCGACTGCTCAGGACTAAGATGTCTGATGGTCACTCAGTCAATAATCATTACTTGGCGATGATTAAGGACATTGAGGAGCTTGAGAAGCTCGGAATGACTATGGACGCAGAACTTCAAATTGATTTGATCTTACAATCATTACCTAATTCATTTTCTCAGTTTATTTTAAATTTTCAAATGAATAAAATTACTTGCACTCTCGCCGAGCTGTTGAATATGTTGGTCACGGCCGAAGGAATGCTAAAAGTCAATAAGGGCTCAGTTTTGGCTGTTGAACGGGCTTCCTCCAAAAGAAAGTCTAAATGGAGAAAGAAGAAGCCTGCGAAGAAGCCAAAGACTGACACTGTCAAGGTAAATCCCAAAAAGAAGGCTGCCAAAGGAACTTGCTTCCACTGTCAAAAGGATGGCCACTGGAAGAGGAATTGCCCGGACTATTTGGCTAGCCTGAAGGACAAGGTGAAGAATAAAACTTTGGAAGGTATGTCCATGATTCATATCATTGAAACTACTTGCTTATCGGTTTGTTCTACTTTTACATGGGTCATTGACTCGAGATGCACCTCGCATTTGTGTATTTCAATGCAGGCGCTAAAGAAAAGTAGACGACTTAGGGATGGAGAGATTACCCTACGCGTTGGAAACGGAGCAAGAGTTGCTGCTGTTGTTGTAGGGACTTATCCTTTATGTCTACCGACAGGAGTAGTTTTAGAACTTAGAGATTGTCTTTATGTTCCTAGTGCGACTAGAAACCTTATTTCTATTTCACGTTTGGTATTGGATGGTTATAAGTTTATTTTTGAATCAAACATTTGTTCAATTTATTTAAGAAATAATTTGATAGGTTGTGGTTCTTTAATAGACAATCTCTATTACTTACATATGGATGTTAGTATGAATACAGTTGACAATGGCATGAATGAGAATACTATTGGTTTTAAAAGACCTAGAGAGAAGGTAAACAAAACATACTTGTGGCATCTGAGGCTTGGTCACATTGGAGAAGATAGGGTTAACAAGCTGGCTAAGGATGGTATCTTAGGATCCTTACTCCCTGAACCATACCCAGCTTGTGAATCATGTCTTCAAGGAAAAATGACTAAGTCTCCCTTTATTGGACAAGGACAGAGAGCTACCGAAGTACTCGCCCTGATACATACTGATGTATGTGGCCCATTCGATGTGTCTGCTTGGGGCGGCTATCTCTACTTTATTACCTTTACTGATGATTATTCACGGTATGGGTACGTGTATTTAATTAAACACAAGTCTGAAGTCTTTGAAAAGTTTAAAGAGTTTAGACAAGAAGTAGAAAAGCAAATGGAAAAACCGATTAAGGCTCTTCGATCCGATCGAGGAGGGGAATACCTTAGCACGGATTTCTTAACCTACCTCAAGAATAATGGTATTGTCTCTCAATGGACTCCTCCTGGAACACCAGAATTGAATGGGGTGTCTGAATGGAGGAATCGAACTTTATTAGATATGGTTCGATCTATGATGAGTTTTACAGATTTACCTACGTCACTTTGGGGTTATGCACTTCTTACGGCTATTTATATTTTGAACAGAGTACCCTCCAAATCTGTTCCCACCACACCATATGAGATGTGGAATGGTAGGAAGCCAAGTTTTACTCACATTAAGACTTGAGGGTGTCCGGCTTATATTAAGAAATTAAAGACGGACAAATTGGAAAGCAGATCAGTCAAGGGAAGATTCATTGGTTATCCCAAGGAATCACTTGGATACAATTTTTATCTCCCAGAAAGTCACAATGTGATTATGAGCCGTCATGCCTTCTTTCTTGAAAATGAATTTATTTTAGCAGGAGGCAGTGTGAGAAAAATAGAACTAGAGGAGAAAGTTTCTTTAGAATCGAGCATTCCAAGATCCCTTTCTGATAACTCTGTGATACCAGAGATTACATTGCCACCTCGCAAGTCTAATAGAATCTCTCATCCTTCTGATAGATACATGGGATTATTTATAAAGGACATGGAGGAAATGTTCCTAGTGGGAGACAAGGATCATAGAGATGATCCTAAGACTTATAGCGAGGCGATGTCAGACATCGACTCCGAAAAATGGTTGGAAGCCATGAAGTCTGAAATAGACTCAATGTACTCCAATCAAGTTTGGACTTTGGTTGATCCACCGGAGGGTATTGTACCCGTTGGATGCAAATGGATCTTCAAGAGAAAGATTGGTTCTGATGGAAAGGTAGAGACCTATAAAGCTAGGCTGGTAGCAAAAGGTTATAGTCAACGCGAAGGCATTGACTATCAGGATACCTTTTCACCTGTAGCCATGCTTAAATCTATCAGAACTCTGCTTGCTATTGCTGCACATTATGACTACGAGATCTGGCAAATGGATGTAAAAACTGCTTTCCTGAATGGATATCTTGAAGAAGAAATCTATATGGAGCAACCTTTGGGTTTCACTACCAAAGATAGAAGTCATAAAGTGTGCAAGCTTCAACGATCCATTTATGGGTTGAAGCAAGCTTCTCGGAGTTGGAACACTCGTTTCAATGATGCAGTCGAATCGTTCGATTTTATCAGAAATGAGGAAGAGCCGTGTGTGTATAAAAAGTTTAGTGGGAGTGCTGTTACCTTCCTCGTATTGTACGTGGATGACATACTCCTAATAGGGAATGACATTCCTATGTTAACATCGGTGGAGTTATGGTTATCCAAAGAGTTTTCTATGAAAGACCTTGGAGAAGCATCTTATATCCTAGGGATAAAGGTCTATAGGGATAGACCTAAGAAGTTGCTTGGTTTATTGCAAGCTATGTACATAGATGAAGTGTTGAAAAGGTTCAGCATGGAGAATTCCAAAAGGGGTATGGTACCTCTAAGACATGGAATTCACCTCTCTAAGACTATGTCTCCTAAGACACCTGAAGAGAGAAGTCGCATGAGCAAGATCCCTTATGCTTCCGCAATAGGGAGTTTAATGTATGCGATGCTATGTACTCGACCTGATATAGCACAGGCTGTGAGCGTCACTAGTCGATATCAGTCGAACCCAGGCGAAGAGCATTGGGTAGCGGTAAAGAATATCCTTAAGTACTTGAGAAGAACAAAGGATATGTTCTTGGTTCTTGGAGGTGGAGAACTCAAAGTTAATGGCTATACAGATTCAGATTTTATGTCTGATATAGACGATAGAAAGTCTTCGTCTGGGTATCTATTTATTTGCAATGGTGGGTCAATAGTTTGGAAGAGTTCTAAACAAGAGACGATTGCTGATTCTACTATGGAGGCGGAGTACATCGCTGCATCTGAAGCTGCCAAGGAAGCTGTTTGGATCAAGAAATTTATCACTGAGCTTGGGGTGGTTCCCTCTAGTAGGGATCCTGTCACGCCCCGGGGTCGAAACTGCGACCCGGGCTCGCTAACAGATCATCCATAGTCTCTTCTTATTGAGCATAGTAGATAGAGGCATGATAGCTGTAGATTCTTTTCCAGCTTATTTATCTTATTATCAGTCTTTTCTCTATCTTATGCCTCTGGTAGACTTAGTGGGCAGACCGTGGTTCTTGGAGACGGTACCCACTGAGAACTACTGTAGGATGTAGTTCTCACACCCTCTGTCGGTGACAGGTTGCTGAGGCTTTCTTCCGTTCCTGCTGTGCTTGATTGGACGGACCGAGGACAGGGAGTCGCGTGATAGTTCCCTACCAGCATTGTTACTTTAGAGAGAGGTAGGTGTACCATCCCGGATTGTGGGAGTTGGTTATGTTTCCTGTTTAGTTATCTCCCCTTTGGATTTGTAGATGTTGTATAGGTGCACTTCTTTTTGTATCATCTGATTTTGGGAGATAGGCTATGTGTTGTAGCAGCTTGTAGTTGAGAAAAAAATTTATAGTACAGCTTTTTATCCGCTCTGATATCTGTGTAGCTGTAGTTTTGTCTTTTGCAGGCTTGACGCTTCGTCTGTACGGCAGTTTCCGTACAGATGGCGGATCTGTTAGCGAGCCCGGGTCGCAGTTTCGACCCCGGGGCGTGACAGATTAGAGTGGTATCAGAGCCTAGGTTATAGGTCATTGAGGACTTAGAAACCCTAGGCTTGTGGTTGGACATTAGGATGACTACGTGAGAGTCGTGACTTTTAGCGAGAGTCCAGATTGAGTTTTTACCTCTCCCTCGGGTTGGGATGAGTGATTTGATATGTTATTCTCTCAAAGTGGTTATGTTGGCTGCAGACAACATAATACTTTAGGAAGGATAACAAATTTTAGACTCTCGCTGGATTGGGTCGTATGGTTGTTGTGTCCTGATGTTTGTTTTTGTTTCAGTTACTTGCGATGCCGCCGAGACGTCGTGCAGCGACGAGCGGGCGTTTGACCTCAGCTGAAGAGCCCGGACGGCGGGCTGCCGAGCAGGCTAGGCAGGGTGAGGTACAGGATCTGCGGGCTCAGGGGGCCCAGATGTCGGAGGCGTTGCGGCGCCAGGAGAAGAACATGGAGCGTGTGTTGCGCATGTTTGAGCTGAGAGCATCCCCCGGGGTATCGCCAGTAGTACTCCAGCCGCGACATTGTCGATTTTGACCCTGGTCGCACCACTGATGGTGCAGGAGCAGCGAGTGGTTGCCAACCGATTATTCTACTTCATCTAGTCCCATCCCCTGCAGATTTTGGGTTTTAAGTTGGGGCCTTGGGAGGCCGAGAACTGGATCGCTGCTATGGGAAAGCTGTTCAAGGATTTGTTCATCCTGGAGAAGCTTCAGGGCGCGGGATCTTGCGCCTTTCGTTTGGGACGCCGAGAGTTGGTGGCGTCGGGTTCGTCCTGTTGGACCACCGGGAGCGAGTTTCCGCGAGGGTTGAGCAGTGGGCCCCTTGTCACCCAGGTTGAGGCTTCGGGGTTGTTTATGTTGAGAGGGGACTGCACCTGGATATTTATCTCATTGTGTATTCTCGGCGAGTGCCGACCGTAGATGCAGCGATTGGGCATGTGCAATGGATTGACCGGGGATCGCTGATCACGTCCAGGAGGGACGGAGATCGAGGGACCAGCTCCAGAGAGAGAGTCTTCCAGTATTGCCTGATTTCGGGATAGTGGAGTGGATCGAGGTTGCCTTGGTGCCAGCCTCAGGGTCGTGTGTCTCAGAGGAGACAGAGACCTGGAGGTTCTCGGCAGTTGAGGCGCCAGGATACTGGATTGGAGACCGTGATAGTGGTCGACATGGTTATGGAACCTTGCAGCCGGGGGCTGTGCCCGGTTAGTGTTCAGAAACCGGTAGGGGTTTTTTTTGAGCTTGCCTTGCGGTCAAGTGGATTGACTGAGGCCTGCGATTGTTAGTATTTGAAGGATCGAGTTCTCCAGCTGTGTTTGAACGGGTTAGCAGCCGGACCCGTCGTGGACATTTGGATTTGCTTCCGAAGTGGCTTAGAGCTTCAAGATCACTGGAGGATAGGGCAGCAACTCCGAGAGGGGAGTTGTTGGTTGCCTAATCGAGGGATGTACCTGCGAGACTTGATTGTTTTGGTTGCTAAGGAGCAACGGAGGAGTTTTGCCTTTTTGGAGACTTCGATCTTTTGGAAACCACCAGCCGCAGAGGTTTATGTTTATAGACTTGAGTTTACGCGGGGAGTTTGGACCGTGATTTTCGGCTGATGGGAAGAAGTGTAATTGAACCCTCGCACTTTATCGGCTTTTCTTCGTTGGAGTCGAACAAGGATTTGAGCTATCTGAAGCAACCGAAGAAATTCTTACTTGGGAAGTTATGGAATTTACGGTTGAGTTTACCCAGTGAAGGTTCGGCGATGCCTGTTTGTTGAGTTAGAGCGACCACCTGAGAACCGAGAGGATGAGTTTGGGTTGCCGATTGGTGGGCGCCAGGTTAGCGGATCGCTTGGTACTTGGTATGACTTCCTTTCCTTGTGGTTGAGATCAGAGTTTTGCACCCCTACTTGGTTGAGTTGGTGGACTGTGGTTTTGGGTTGCGGCCACAGCTGGGACAGCTTCAACATCTCTCTCTCCTGGTTTTTTCCGTTTTAACGCCGAAAATAGCAGCGGAATGAAAAATTTCGGAGGACTACTCCAGAAATGGAGGCGATGCGGGAACCTGTTCTGTTTTGATCGGGGCGAAGGCATCGGTCCGTTGGAAATTTTGGACTTTTCGCTATTTTCGGCTGCTTTTCTTTTGAGAGAGAGTTGGAGTTGATGTTTTTCCCGATGTTTGTTTCTTGGGGTAGGGTGTGTGTCTTGGTTTCGAGGACGAAACCTTTTGAAGGAGGGGAGAATGTAAAGTACCGGGGCATTGGATAGCGCGCCGACCACACAGATGACTTGGAGCGGAGAGTTGCCTTGAGCATGTTGTATCTGAGGTTACAGTTGATGCCGGGTTGATTCGGATCAACGCGGAAGCTCCAGCTCGATTCGGGGTTTTTCCGGGCTTTGTAGGCCGATTGAGGATGAGATTGGGAATTTCAGACTTCACCGTGGAGCGCCAGAAATTCAGGAACACGTGGAACAGGTGTACTTTCTGATTACAGCAAAGTTCGGGAGGTTCCGGACTGACGCAGAGGGCCCGGAGGCAAAAAGTGAGTCGGAACTGGCAATTTTGGAGCCGGTAATTGATTTGAGCACCCCGACTCAACGGACGAGCTTTTGAAGAGAAAAAGCTGTGGACACGTGTACTTTTGATTTACAGCGAGGTTCGGGAGGTTCCGGACTGACGCGGAGGACCCGGAGGCAAAAAGTGAGTTGGAACTGGCAATTTTGGAGCCGGTAAGTGATTTGAGCACCCCGCCTCAACGGATGAGCTTTTTGGAGAGAAAAAGCTGTGAGCGCGTGTATTTTCGATTTACAGCGGAGTTCGGGAGGTTCCGGGCAGCGGCGGAGAGCCCGAAGGCAAAAAGTGAGTTGGAGTTGGATTATTGGAATTAATTAATTAACGGATTTAATTAATAAAGCTTTTGCCTTATAAAAGCTTCCCCAGCCCACTCTCTGCAGCAGGAAAAAGAGAAAGAAAGGAAAAGAGAAAGAAAGGAAAAGAAAAGAGAGGAGAAGGAAGAAGAAGAAAAAGAAGGAAAAGGGATTGGAGCTTTTTGGATTTTTGGACTCGCCGTTGGAGGCCGTGCGAAGCTCGTGGGCGTGCGGCGTGCGACAACGAGGTAAGCAATTTCTCCTTTTTGAGGTTTCTTGGAGTTTTTGAGCTTTAGGGATTTTTATAATTGAATTTTAAGTGCTAAAAATGGGATTCTTGGATTTTTGGGATTTTCGGATTTTAATCGGATTTATTGGGCTTTTTCTGATTTTTGCCGTCGCCGGCGGCCGCGCGCGCGCGCGCAACGGCGCACGCGCGGCGCCAGGGTGCTGCTATTGGCAGCACCCTGTGGCGGTGCCGCTGGGCGCGGCGCCGCGTGCAGCAAAGTGCTGCACGCGGCGCTGCCTGGCCGCGCGCAGGTGCGCGCGGCAGGGCCGCGCGCAAGTGCGCGCGGCGCTGCCTGGCCGCGAGCAGGGGCGCGCGGCAGGGCCGCGCGCAGGTGCGCGCGGCACCTCCTGGCCGCGCGCGGGTGCGCGCGGCAGGGCCGCGCGCAGGGGCGCGCGGCACCTTCTGGCCGCGCGCAGGGGCGCGCGGCAGGGCCGCGCGCGTGCGCGCGGCATCTCCTGGCCGCGCGCGGGGTGCGCGCGGCAGGGCCGCGCGCAGGGGCGCGCGGCAGGGCCGCGCACGTGCGCGCGGCATCTCCTGGCCGCAGGCGCAGGGGCGCGCGGCAGGGCCGCGCGCGTGCGCGCGGCATTTCCTGGCCGCGCGCGGGTGCGCGCGGCAGGGCCGCGCGCGTGCGCGCGGCACCTTCTGGCCGCGCGCAGGGGCGCGCGGCAGGGCGCGCGCGGGCCTGCGTGTGCCGCGCGGGCCGCGCGCGGGCCTGCGCAGGCGCGCGGCCGCGCGCAGCGCAGTAGGCTGCGCGCGGGCCCGCGCGCAGCGCCTCTGGGCGCTGCGCGCAGCGCCGCTGGGCACCGCGCGCAGCGCCGCTGGGCGCTGTGCGCAGCGCCGCTGGGCGCTGCGCGGTGCGCTCCGGCACCGCGCAGCGGGTCGCTGCGCGGCGCCGCTTGGTTGGGCGCCGTGCGGCGGGCCTCCCTCGTCGCGCGGCTGGTTTTTCGCCGCTCGGCGTGCTCCCGGGACAGCGGTGGCGCCTCGGTTTGCGTGCCGGCGCCGTTGGTTCCCACCGTCGGCCGCTGTTTTTCGCGGGGGGGTTTTCGCGCAGTTTTTGCGCAGGTTTTCGCGCCGTTTTGGCGCAGGTTTTCGCGCAGTTTTTGCGCAGGTTTTCGCGCCGTTTTGCGCAGGTTTTCGCGCCGTTTTGCGCAGGTTTTCGCGCAGTTTTTGCGCAGGTTTTCGCGCCGTTTCGCGCAGGTTTTCGCGCAGTTTTTGCGCAGGTTTTCGCGCCGACGGAGCTGTTTTCGCCGTCGGGCGCTGGTTTTCGCCGACGGGCTGTTTTTCGCCGTCGGGCGCTGATTTTTCGCTGACGGAGGCTGTTTTCGCCGACGGAAGCTGTTTTTCGCCGTCGGATGCTCGGTTTTGACCTTTTTGATTGATTTTGCGATTTCTTCGCTTCTGACAGCTTGCGGTGCGGTTTTTGCTTCCGCGGAGCGCGCGGTCGTGTGGTTGGTCGCCGCGTGCTCCGTTTTGCGTGCGGTTTCTGGCATCGGGCTTCGGGTTGCGTGCGGACCCCTTGGAGGCCAGGTAAGCCGCTGTGCCAATTGCAAGTGTCGACGAGCAATTGGTGGCTTTCTGAGGTGGGTTGGTTTTCTCTCCAAGTCTACGGACTTCCTTCTAATTCTAATGTGTTAGGATTGCATGCTAGTTTAAGTGTTTTCTTGGAACTTAACTAGCACCCCCGTCATATGTGCATGATTTTGACCAGACCAATTGTGAACCTTAATTTGGGCTAGGTTCCTTATGCTTTAGACATCCCGCACTTTTCATATCCTTCGGGACTTAGAGTTTCCTCGCCCGGGTAGTGGGCCGAGTGGTCAGAGTGTTGTGGGACGGGTGTTGCACTCGGGCCCGGGGGGCCGAGTGGGGTCTGGTGGCTGGGTTAGGCCAGTGTTAGCATTTTGGGGAGCCGTTTCAGGTAAACGGTGGTCCCGGGGGTTTTTCCTTTCCACTGTTCTTCTCGTCACCACCAGGTTGGGGTCGTGGTGCACGTGTGTTAGCAGGACCTTGAACCCAGAACCTTTTTGGATAAATACATGATTTTAGTCAGCCAATGTTTCTTCCAAGCCTCGCAAGGTTGTTTGAGTCTGTTCTCGTCTGTTGGGACGAAGGCATCAGCTCTTCGAGGTTTGGGCATAAAACTTGATTTCAAAGGGTTTTCCTAAAAGAGACTAAAAATCATTATAAAGATGGATTTCTCTCAGATCGAATGGTTTTCTGAAATAAATGACATGGTTTCTTATAAACTTATCCACCCGAGTGGATTCGAGTGATCTGGGTTCAAAGGGCTGCTTTCTCTCTTGGGGACGTAGATGTTAGTCTCCCTGGGTTTCGGACCCTTCGTAGATCTGGCCGTGGAGTAGCTCCGGCCGTGAGTTGAGTGTTGAGTTCAGTGGAGTTGTGTTGTGGGAGCCGTGGGTGAGACGGTGGTCCCAGCTGTTTAGTACCTTCGTTGAGTGGGTCTGTGTTGTGAGATTGAGTCGTGGAGGGTTCTCCGACTGAGTTTGTGCTTTGAGCATCGAGATACCGATCTGTTTGATCGAACACGTGTCCACAGCTTTTTCTCTTCAAAAAGCTCGTCCGTTGAGTCGGGGTGCTCAAATCAATTACCGGCTCCAAAATTGCCAGTTCCGACTCACTTTTTGCCTCCGGGCCCTCTGCGTCAGTCCGGAACCTCCCGAACTTCGCTGTAATCAGAAAGTACACCTGTTCCACGTGTTCCTGAATTTCCGGCGCTCCACGGTGAAGTCTGAAATTCCCAATCTCATCCTCAATCGGCCTACAAAGCCCGGAAAAACCCCGAATCGAGCTGGAGCTTCCGCGTTGATCCGAATCAACCCGGCATCAACTGTAACCTCAGATACAACATGCTCAAGGCAACTCTCCGCTCCAAGTCATCTGTGTGGTCGGCGCGCTATCCAATGCCCCGATACTTTACAGATCCCCTGCCACTATTTTGTGATAATAATGGCGCCATAGCATTAGCTAAGGAGCCGAGATCTCATCAGAAATCCAAACATATCGAGCGGCGGTATCACAAGATCAGAGAGTACATCAAAGATAAACATATTGAAGTACAGAAGGTTGCCTCCGCAGATAACGTGGCGGACCCGCTAACTAAGGCTTTGACTCAGCAAAAACTAGAGACTCATCTTGAGAAGATGGGCATTAGATACATGACTGATTGGCTTTAGTGCAAGTGGGAGATTGTTAGTTGTATTCCCCAAAAGCCTATCAGGCTGACGCATTTTATTATATGGGACATATTTGTACTTGATCTTCATTATAATTTGGGCATTTTATGCCATTCATGTTTGATGTGTCCATGAATCGTCCTTTGAATTAATGAGATGATAATGTATATTCTTAAGAGTTAAGAATTTGAGATACATATTATTAGTGATTAATTCATAAATGCTCTCAATCGGAGGATCATCATGGGGACGATGATTGATCCGGCAAGA
This sequence comes from Tillandsia leiboldiana, assembly GCA_029204045.2. Taxonomy (NCBI): domain Eukaryota; kingdom Viridiplantae; phylum Streptophyta; class Magnoliopsida; order Poales; family Bromeliaceae; genus Tillandsia; species Tillandsia leiboldiana. The sequence goes on from JAQNDB010000844.1 coordinate 18,633, forward strand.
TTGATGTATGTGCCGCTCTCTTTTAGGATGACGAGTCTCAAGTCATTAGTGTGGGGACACTGGAGCGAACGTGCAGGTGGTTGTTATAGAACAAGGGCACTGAGCGTGACCAATTACGAATAGTTACTTGGATGTCTACTCTTTCGTCAGTAACTGATTCGATGTTGCAGTGGTACAACTGATCCATAGACCTGCGACACCACGGCCATTCAGTATGAGGCTACTGTAGTTTGACTATGCAAACTCTAATCCTAGTCACGGGTCTTAGTAGTATATGTTGGCTGCAGTCGGTTCATATTAGGAATGGGTGTTTGTTTACAGCGGATCTATCGCTCTCGGTAGAGAGATAATTAGTCCTATGCTATTTGTAAGGCAAAGCTCAGAAATCCTCGGCCGGGGTAATATGGTTCATCGAAAGGTGTTTCCAAGAGTAACCATATGAGCTTCTGTCCTATCAAATTTGTCATATAACGGGTGATGGGGTTTGACGAGTATTCCATGACCTCCACTCAGTTGGGACTATGCGATAGAAGGATTGTATTGTACGGTAACTGCACCTTGAGGTTCAGTCCAATATTCACTTCTGACTGGATTGCCACCATATGCTGCTAGGCGTCACTGGTGGATTGTGGGAACCAATAAGAATAATTATAGGCATATAATTATTATACGATGGAAGAATCAAAAGTGTTTGATCCATCAAAAGGAGTTTCGATGATGATGTCGATGGGGATCGCATCATATCTCACTACCAGACAGAATTGAACCTATTAGGTCACACACATAAGGAATCGCGCATGATCGATATTAAGGAGATGATAAAGAAGTTTATAGAATGGATTAATTATAATCACAATACTAAAGTTTACTAATTTATTAGTAAAAGGACTAATTTGCAATTATTGTAAATTAGAGATATTTAAGTGCAAAAGTTGCATGGTGTATTTACTAATCGTTAGTAAATATTTTGAGGACTTATGTGTAAATGTTACACACGAAGGATAATGGATTATCCAATCGGATTAGGATTCGATTAAGGATAATGGATTATCCAATCGGATTAGGATTCAATTAAGGATAATGGATAATCCAATCAGTCACGCCCCGGGGTCGAAACTGCGACCCGGGCTCGCCAACAGATCCGCCACCTATGCCAAACCACGCATAGGCGAAGCGTCCTACCTGCAAGAAAAGTACTACAGCTAACAAATAACAGAGCTATGAATAAAAACCTGCTGTATAACTAAAATCAAACACTGTACAACTGGAAATAATACAAGAATGTCTGTCTCCCAAAGGTGATAATGATACAATATCCTCATAAACAAGCTCTGAATACAACCGGGAGGTATCTCCAATAAATACAACAGTGTACAGTCTCTCGATACAGATCATCCTCACTACATCAGTCTCTAAAAAGAGGAGAAATAAAACAACTAATCTACTGAAGCTCTCCTCTGAAGGGATACCGCTACTCTCCAAACATGGGTAGGGATCTAGCTCGCGACTTCCTCGCCTCGATCAACAACCGCAGAATCAGCAACACCCGCTAAGACTCTGCAAAACAAAGGAGAGGAAGGAAAAAGGAGGGGGAAAACCCCCAAAGGGTGTGAGAACTACACCAAAAAGGGAGTTCTCAGTGGGTAACACCGCCAGTGTCACGCCCCGAGTCCGCCAATTTGTACGGTTCGGGCACGCCAACAGACCCGCCAATCGGGTATGACCTTTCACTACCCGAAAGGAACGGTAACATCCATAATCATACAACAAGTATATGCGGAAGCTCAATATCAGAGTACTAAAAATCACTATAAATTTGAACTTTCATTTTATAAACAAACAGTTTAAGCGATAATGAAAGCATACAAGAGTGAACCATAACTTAAATTTATTACACTTTACATTTCTGAACTTGCTAATAAAATTATTACAATTCTTTTACATCATCTCCTCACCATACAAGGTTCACTCAAGAAATATAAAAGTGGGATACCTCTGCCAGACCCTCTAGGTCTCTATGCTGCTGGGCCCTTGCCCCTGTCGTATACCTCGCCGTTTGCCTCTGAACCGTCGCGATCGCTGCATCCATACCTGAACCTGTGGGGGGGGGAGTCACCCAAGGGGTGTGAGAACTACGACAGAGTTCCCAGTGGGTTCAACCACCGAGAAAAAGTGTCCTACACCACTTGGTCCAATGGAAGCAATAATAATAGTGCTAGGAAACTAAATCCTCAATATCAAAATGCAGCTATGCAATATAACATATCACTACACTATCTGTGTATAACCATCTACCCAGCACTACTCTGTCTAGCTACACTAGGCAACTAACCACCAACTCGGCCACTAAGCCGCTGTATACTGGGTTACCCTAACCCGGCCACCTTGGTCACTCTCTGTTCTTCTTATTCTTTACCCTATGGTGGTTTAATTTAAGTTAACCCTCAGAAATTCTTATCCAACGGGCCCCAGCCCGGTAGTCCTGCTACCATCAGATAAGATTTCTAAGGTTGCCGATAACACTCGCAAGTGTTACCCCGTCCTGCCGGGGGGACTTGTCATACGGGACACTGCCCGATAGGGTCACTGCCCAACTCTGACAAGAGTACTCTAGAACCTGTCATACGGGTCGCTGCCCGGGAGAGGGACCCTGTCCAACTCCGACAGTTGTACGTTCACCCCCGGAGGTACGCCCATTTTATCTTTTTCTTTTCTTTTCTTTCTCTTTTCTTTTCTTTCTCTTTTCTTTCTCTTTTACTTTAGCACTTGGCCTCTTTGCTCTTAACACTTGCTTTTCTGTCTTATACGAGCTTGTAGCTCCCTTTTTGCCACTGGCAATCTCTTTCTTTAAGCATTTAGCTCTTTACTTTCACTTTTAGCCTTTCGAAAGTACCTCGTCCGACGGGTCACTGCCCAGGGAGTCCTGCTCCACAATGACGAGTCTCAAATTCGAAGGCGCCCTTTACATTCTCGATATGCTCTTTTAGCCGCTTTTAGCTTGCTATTAAACTTTACCTTTTACATTTATTACCTCTTATCCTAGGTCTTGCCATAAGGATAATTAGAGAGTCTCCTGGACTCTTAAACATTTCACCTTCATTTATTTAACTCAAATTGAAGTTAAAGTTATTGTCCATTTGCCCAGACACCCTATGACTTTCTAGGGTTATATTTGATCAACTCTTTAACCTTGGGATCTTATCCCACTTTCCTGATTCCTCATTGAATCCTAGAGTTAACTTAACTCTATTTTCCTGTTCCACTATTAACTTAGAGTTACATCGACTCTAATTTCCTGTTTTCCCTTTCATGTCTCCACACTTGATCCATTTTTCCCTTCTCTTGATTCCTTACTGAATCCTAGAGTTAACTTAACTCTATTTTTCTGTTCCACTTTTAGCTTAGAGTTACACTGACTCTAATCTCCTGTTCCACTTTTATCTTAGAGTTACACTGACTCTAATTTCCTGTCTGTGAGTTTAAACTCCTCTGGATCACCTTAGGTTCCCTTTACCTAAGTTCCATGTCATACTCATCCTAGAGTTCCTTGACTCTATGTTGATCACTAGTTCACCTTAGGTCCCCTTTACCTAAGTTCCATGTCATACTCATCCTAGAGTTCCTTGACTCTATGTTGATCACTAGTTCACCTTAGGTCCCCTTTACCTAATTTCCATGTCATACTCATCCTAGAGTTTTCTGACTCTATGTTGATCACTCTATCCAGTGTCCTTAGGTTATCACCTAAGACCATGCCACTCATCCTTCCTAGGATAACTCCTAAGTTGATGTCACTCGTCAAACCCCTAAACTAGGTTTTCTCCTAGTCTTACTACCAACAAGTTCGGTTCCCTTATGTCACATGATTCCTAGGGTTGTACCCTAACATGACCACAGTCATCAAGTAATTACTCATTTCCACGCATGCAATTATTTTCATATCCATCATAAAAATAATATTTATCCTCTAAGTCCTTTTTGCACATGAAAATGAATTATCTTCTTTTGGCAACTGACAGTTGCATTTATCATCTGTGTCCATCTACACATACAAATTTATCCCCTATTGTGGATAAATCATAAATATCACTTTTCCTCTAAATTTCTCTACACATGCACATATATCATCTGTTATTGGCAACCAACAGTTGCTCTTTTCATCTGTGTTCCTCTAAACATGCAATCTTATTCATAATTACCTAACGCCTCTAACAGGCTACTATCATGCTTCGAATCGAAAAGCAAAGGAGCAAGGGGAGAGGTCACCCATTTTCGGCAGAATTCCCCATCTTGTGGTGTCCCCAATTGCTCGTAGACACTTGCAATTGGTCTCCGCGCGATTCCACTTGTCTCCTCGAGCTTGCACGCAAAATAGTGCACGTCCCTCGAGTCCGCACGCAAAACGGTGCACGTCCTACAACCCTGCACGCAAAACGATGCATGTCACTAAAACCCATACGTAAAAATGGTGTGCGCCACTTCAGCCGGCACGCAAAACGATGCGCGGCAACACGATCTGCACGCGAAACGGTGCACGTACCTCAAAACTGCATGTAAAACGGTGCATGTCTGACTGTAGGGTTGCACGCAAAACGGTGCTTATTTTTCTTAGCCCTGCACGAAAAATGATGCACAACATTAGAATCTTCTGCACGCGAAACGGTGCACGTACCTCAAAACTGCACGTAAAACGGTGCACGTCTGACTGTAGGGTTGCATGCAAAACGGTGCATATTTTTCTTAGCCCTGCACGAAAAATGATGCACAACATTAGAATCTACACGTAAAATGGTGCGCATTGGTCCAACCCGCACGCAAAACGGAGCACGTACCCCGTATTGGCACGCAAAACGGTGCACATTCTACGATAGGATTGCACGCAAAACAATGCATATTTTTCCAGCCCTGTACGAAAAATAAGATGCAACGTTAGAGTCTGCGCGCAAAATGGTGCCCGTTAGTCCAACTTGCACACAAAACGGAGCATACCTCGTATTGGCACGCAAAACGGTGCACATTCTTTTTTTTTCAACTTTGCACGCAAAACGGTGTACATTTTTCTTACAACTTGCATGCAAAACGAGACGCGCTAAAAATATCTGCGACAGTCCGGGCAGCAACGGCACAGTTGAAGTCGGTCCCTAACACGTAAAACGGTATGGGGGGTCAAACCTAATGTCCAAAAGGAGGCTAAAAAATTGTGCCAAAAATACCATAAAAAATAACGAACGGCCTACCTCGACAGCATCGCGTAGTCCATCTGGCTTTTTGGAGCACTTTGCGCGTTCTACGAGGTCGTCGACGCGCCAAAATTTTTCACAAAAATTCTCTCTCCCTCTCTCCCTCTCTCTCCCTTGCGCTCTGTTGGAGAAGAAGAAGAAACAGGAGAAGCGAAATGCTGCGGGGGAGAAAGGAAGAAGAAGAAGAGAGGAAGGAGAAGGGAAAAAAAAAGATGAATGGTCTATTGGACCGGGTGCACGGGGGCACCCAATAGGGAATTGCTAGGTGGCGGTCCACCACACAGGGGCGCGCGCACCAGGTCCAGCGCGCGCCCCAGCGCCACGTGGCGCTCGTCCCGCGCCTGTGCGGCCTGACCCGCGCAGGAGCGCGCAGCTTGTGCAACACGCAAGCGCGCCTCGAGCCGTGCGCCAACGCCGCCTCGAGATTCGTTTTTGGTCCGTTTTCTGTCCATTTTTCGTCCGTTTCCGTCCAAATTTGACAGGCGGGTTCGTTTCAGCTAAATTTATCACAGAAAAATTTAAATTTTCACTTTGGACCATTTTTGGGCCACCAAAAGCCTCGCTGTATCCAAAATCATTGGCGGACCTTGTTCTCGCAAACCGGGTATCCGATCCATGCGAAATTTTTAGTGTCGCCTTAAAACATAATTACGAAGCTCCCATAATTTTCTCAGAATTTTTCGACACTGTTGGCGGAGCCCGTTCTCACTATCAGGCATCCGATCAACGCGAAACTTTTTCTGTGGTCTTAAAACATATTTACGGGGCTCCCGTAATTTTTTTCAGAATTTTCTGACACTGTGAATTTTTTACTAAAAATCTGGGCCCACTTTCTCCAATAAATTTTTAGATCTCTCCATTTTAACCCGATTTGGGCCCAACTCGCGTCCAAATGTTCCTTACTTCCCCAACTTTCATAACACTAGTATTTCATACCACCTTTATTTACATTTATTTATATACCAAAATTCCGGCTCACTACAGCCAGGCCCGACGGTCATCACACTAAGTCCTCAAGAGATAAAAACTAACCGAAGAATGGTATGCAACCACTAGCACATGAAGTGCACAATCGACCCAAACGATGGACCAGTAATCACTGGCACTACCTGCTATGCCTGCTATGCCTGCTATACCTGCCTGCCTGCTACGCCTGCCTGCCTGCTATGCCTACTATGCCTGCCATGCCTGCCTGCTATGCCTGCCTGCCTGCTATGCCCGCTATGCCTGCCTGCCTGCCTGCCACGCCTGCCTGCCTGCTACGCCTGCCTGCCTGCTATGCCTACTATGCCTGCCATGCCTGCCTGCTATGCCTGCCTGCCTGCTATGCCTACTATGCCTGCCTGCCTGCCTGCCTGCTATGCCTACTATGCCTGCCATGCCTGCCTGCTATGCCTGCCTGCCTGCTACGCCTGCCTGCCTGCTACGCCTACTATGCCTGCCATGCCTGCCTGCCTGCCTGCCTGCCTGCTACGCCTGCCTGCCTGCTATGCCTGCCTGCCTGCTATGCCTACTATACCTGCCATGACCTCTACCTAGCACCACTAGTAAAACTGATACTGCCTGCTGTGCCTGCCAAATCGGGTATGCCAGCCTACGCATAACACCGATAGGGAATAGGAGTCTCAAGGACTCAAGGGTGCCTGCCAAATCGGGTATGCCAGCCAACGCATAACACCGATAGGGGATAGGAGTCTCAAGGACTCAAAATCTGAATATCGCGCACTCCGGAGTGGCACTCGAGGGGAGCGACCTGCACGAGTAAAATGCCTGAGTAATACGTATCAAAGGGGAATAAGTCCGCAGGACTGGATCAGGACACTGATCTAAGTGGAAAAGAACCCTCCACTAAAAGAAGCACAAATCCTCTCCCCGATCTGATGCAATAACAACTGTCCGGTCAACCGCCCAAAATCCGCGGTTGCCGCAATACCCTGTCCTCAAACCTGCCTGTCCCCAAATCCCCAACAGCTGACTACACTATCCCAGTCCCTGCTCTAGCCGGAGCATACTATCCCCTAAGTCTAGATAACTGGAGAAAATAAAATCCTGGTTTCTCCTAAGTCAATTCCAGCATGATAGTGCAGCAGAAAAAGATGGCCTAACTAGGTGACCATTCAAGCATGCAAAAGTCCCTTACTTAACAAAATAATTTCAGTGTTCCAATTCTTACAAGAATTATAGTATGCCTTTGTTTGAATATCTGAAGTACTAACAAGCCATAAACTAATTTATACATAAAGCATGATATGGTTTTAGCTGATTTTTTTCACCAAAAGGTTTAAGCGATTATTCCCATGGATTCTAATCAACTTAGCATTTGTAAGAATTACCATTAATTAGTACCTAGTCCTCTAAAGATGGAAGTATCAACCACAAGTCCAATTCTTCCAATTAAGCATGCTATGTTCATTCCACTAGTATACTAGCCACATTACATAGGATTAGCTCCAATATGCCTAGTGGGTTATCACAAATAGGAGGTTAACAACGGTACCCACCTCGAGCGCTAAAATCCTTGTCCCAAAAGTGAAAACCCGCGCTCGCACCAAAAGCTCACCGCAACACTGTACAAAATATCCAAGAAGAACATACATAATTTTAATCCTTCAATGTTCACAAAATCTGTCCCCAAATACATCAGTCCAAAGTTCCCTGATTTTCACCTGCGATGGGTGCTCAGAAAATTCCAGGAAAAATACCTCGCGTTCCTTGCGACGAACCGGTCGAAACGAGTCCCTGTACGTTCAAATCCGAGTTTTCTACGCTGAGATACAAATTTGGCAAGGGAAACACCCCATACGAAACTGTCCAGAATTTCTGTACCAAAGAACTACAGAGAAAAGAGATTTTCACCTTCAAAAAATATCCAGAAATATCTGAGAAAAATCCAGGAGATTCCTTGCGAGATGTAGATGAAAAATGCCTTTTGAATCGCCTCGATCCGTCGCCTGAGTGCTAAGTTATAGCCAAATCAATCAGGTGCTGTCCAAAACTCCGCGAAGAAAATGGGTCACAAAGAAGCTCGGGAAACTCAAAATCCACATGAAAACCAGGGGCAACTCAAAATATCAAAAATGAAGCCCTACCTGCCAAGAGTCTATCAGCGCAAGAATCACCCAAATTGGAGGTTGGGGTGAGCCGGAGGAGCCTGAACACTGCGAAGGGACGAGACGGGTCGTCGATGAACAAGCGTCGCGCCGCGCCGTAAAATGGCCAACCTCGAAAAACACGCTCCTAAAAATCCCAGGGATGCACAGTAAGAGGGGTCTCAGGTGGAGGAAGGTTTTTGCTTAAGGGTGCCCTGTGAAAAACCTCTCAGAAAAAGTACAAAGGCCCCCCCCAAAGGCCTATTTATAGGCAGCTCAACACACCACCCCCCCCCCCCCCCCCCCCCCCCCCCCTCCTTTATCGGATTCGGGCGCCACTTTCGGTGCCCGAATCCGCAAAGCGGGTCGGACGGGGGGCCGTCCGACCGCCCGGAACCATGTGGTGCGGCCACGTGTCCCCCGCACAGCAAACAGCTGTGCGGGGCGACCCGGCGCCCGCCGCGTGGCAGGGGCCCGCTGGGGGCGGTGCATGAACCCGCCCCCTGGCCGGCCGACACGTGGCCCGCACTCGAGTCTGGGCCATGTGCGGCCGACCAGCCGCACTGGCGCCCTGCACCAGCACGCGCCCCGAGGCGCCGCCCTGCGCGCCCGTGGACTGCGCCCAGGTGAGCCGTCCAATCCCCGGGAGACACGTGTCGTGCACCCGGTCCACAGGATCCGCACCTTCCCGTGGACCGGGCGGTGTGAACCAGCCAATGGGAACGCGCCACGTGGCCCCCCGCTCCGGTGCACGCCTGCCGCGTGGGCCGCGCGCCTGCCCGCGCGCGCGCGCCCTGCCCGCGCGCGCGCGCCCTGCCCGCCGCTGCTCTCCGCCTGCCTGAGGCCGCGCCGCCGCTCTCCGCCGCTGCCGCGTCGCCGGAGTTACTGTTCCGGCAGTGAACAGTAACTTTACTGTAGGAAACTCCGAAAAATACATGTAAATAGCCCATTTTGACCGTTTTCGCGCTCTGAGTCCAAATCCAGTGTTGGTTTTGCCAAATTCCAACTCTAAAAATTGCCGAAGGCATTCGGAAAGGTGTTCCTTTGTCCAAACTTCGCGCTGAGCCCAATTTTAACATCCATTGCGCGCAAAACCACTTCTAAGCATTCGACGGAGTCATCTGACTACTCTCGTGATCAATTAAACACTCTGGGTCCATCACTAGTGTCCAATTGGTGCACAAACGCCACCGACACGCCACATAGGCCCCCAGAAGCTGTAGATGCAACAGTGCTCCATAAGTGGGAATTTTGGGTCTTCATATCCTCCCCCACTAAAAGAAAGTTTCATCCTCGAAACTAGCTCAAATCTAACAGGAGTCACAAATACCACGGGTAGGTATCCATCAATAACGCCTCCAGCTCCCGAAACACCACTCACTCCCATTGATTACTACCCAACAACAACAACAACCAGTACGGCATGGCCCGATGTGCAATTCTCTCATCTCTCGAGCCAGAAATCGCAACGGGCGTCCCTCGTACTCCAACAATCACAGATCTCAAAGGGGCAAGTCAATCACGAGCGAGGGATCCAAAAACACATCACTCCCGAGCTGAGACGTGAAAACCACAGGGGCTCCAACAAAAGGCTGGGGGAAAAAAAATGGGAGAAGAACAGCACATCACACACATCAACAACACACCTTAGTGCCAACTCGACCAGTACAACCCAAAACACCCCCGCGCGATCATCCAAGAAGGGAAGAGGCCTTAACAAGCCGGGGTCCTCACTCGGTCATTCCTAAGTCCTGACCATCCGAGTGGACTGCTCCACCGCAGTCTACCATCAAAAGGAACCCCCAGGGACACAACCTCGAGCCCTGGTCACCTCAACGGTCCCACACAGCGTGAGCTACGAAATCATCAAACTCAACCCCAAATAGCTCCCCTACTCCGGGTATCCGCCACCACAGTGGCCTTGTCGGAGTGATATTGGATGCTCGCTAATAACCCAACGGTAATTCCACAGTCGCCACGGGAGGCATCACTAAAACTCGCAGATATCTCTCCCAACACTGAAAATACTAACATTGGCGCTGGTATCAGTCTCATCATCCGATTGCTAAGCTCTCCTGGCACTGCCCAGTCCAAGAAACTCCTCACCTCGACAATAATTGTCGATCTCGGCCAAATCCCAAGTGATATCCATATTGGCCGGATTTCTACTGCCGCCCCTACGGCTAACACAATGTGACCCAAGAAGGTATGCTTCAGAAGCTAAAACTTGTACTCCAATGACTTGGCATACAGCTTCATCCACACGGCATGGTAGCACCTCCACAAGTGCTCCTCGTGCTCCAAGTCGCTCTGGGAGTAAATCAAAATATCCTCGGGGAACACCACTCCCAAACCGCCCAAGTACAACTGGGACAAACCATTCCTCAGAGCCTAAAGTCACAGGGCATTAGTCATTCCATTTGGCCTCACTATGCTCTCATAATGCCCTTACCGGATCCTGAATGCCCTCTAGGCAAAGTCCTCGGCTGTCTGACTCCAAGTAAGTACTCGCGTCATACTATAACTGCCGGAGTATGATTCCGTCAAAAAGGTCCTAGGTACCACCCGGACCTGTCTCCACTCGAACCATAAAAGGACCCTCACAGTCGTGTATCAACGACGTGGCATCACCACCGTATATCAACGGCGTGGCACTAGGTCAAACAGACCCCTCGATCCATCAGATCCTGCAACTGCGCCATCAGCTCTCTCAGCTCTACAAGTGATATCCAATGAGGTGCTGTCGAGGGTGGCGCGGTTCCCCGAACCACGTCCAACGCAATCTCTATCTCCCTAACCGGCGGCATTATCCACAGCTCAGGTGAAATCACACCCGAGATCTCATGAGCAAGGAGGATATTCCTGAGTCCCGGTGCCGCCGTAAGCACCTCTCACACTGTCGCTAAAACCTATGTGCTCTAACAATCTCAACAAGCAAGCCTTCTCTCGTCTGCCTCGTAGAAGGTCAAAGTCTTATCTTTTCGCAGTCAAACATCCTGTGGCATTGTGCCAATCAATCTTAAGCACCTGGTCAAAATACCAAACTGCCACAATTACTAATAAGTCCGCCGGTAACTCGCAGTCTCAGCTGCACTGGACATGATCCAAAAGTCTCCTCCATATGCACAACAACAACAGAAACCTGTACCTCTAGTGCACGTGGTAATAATTCTGCCTCTAGTCCATGCAGGAAAGCAACATGCTCTAACTCCGACTGCTGTAATGAAATCATACCTGCGACAACTCGATCCACTACCGTGGCGCCCTCCAATCGGGTGGCACAGATTCATCCACTCGATGCAAGTGGTTGTCGCTCAATTTGCCTGAAAAATTAGGACTATCCACATAGGGAGCACGACCTCTGTCTCTGCTCACACTGCGGCGACGAAAAAGGTCCTCCGCAGATAACACATCCATGCTACCGCTGCGCCACTCTGATATAGATGCTGATGCTGCCATCGAGGTCCACCCGATCGCTGGCCTCTCAGGAACCCGTCATCCTAAAAAGAAATCAGAAGTGCCTCTGCCGGCCGATCTGTCCTCCATCACCCGGCGCCAAGCGCCAATACCCAGAACTCGCCTCTGGCGGCAGATCCCTATCCAAAGGAACTGCAGCGCCACGCTCCATACACAATGCCTACTCAAACGAGGCGTCAAAACCTATAACGGAGGGACTGAAAGAACTGAAAGGTATCCTGCCGCAATCCACTCCCAGCCCCATATCCGATGCGCCTCGTCCTTCAAACATGGAGCGCGCAGTTCAACAACTGTAAAAACTCCCTAGCACAAGGAGGCTCTCAATTGATCACTCCATCACCACCAGCCACGACTCTGCCTCCAAAGGCTCCAAACTCATTCTTACGAGTCGGGGTGGTTCATCTGCCAAATCTGGCTCAATAGATCGACCTTGTCCCACAGCTCCTCTGTTGTCAACTATCCACCCTGCCTCGGTGCCTCGGCACTAAACATTGGCACGGAGGGGGTTACTCAGTGCTCCGACCACTGTGTCACCAAGACCAGCTGCTCACTCACTCTGCCGCTGATAAGCCTCTGACAATCCTGTCATCTGGGTCCGGAGTTCTCTGACCTCAATCCGGGTATCCGGCCCAAAACCAACCGCTCAAGCTCAACTACTATGACAGGAAGTACACGGGTCAAAACCCAGCGTCGGGGAGACACCGCTCGCCACGACGAAACAGCAAAACAGCACAAAACGACGCTCGACCCAATCCACCGAAAGTCTAAAGCATGTCACCCGTTCCATAGCATTATGTTGTCTGCAGCCAACATAATCACTTAGGAGAATAAACATGCCAATCACTCTTCCCGTCCCTTGGGAGAGGTATCAAACTCAATCAGGACTCTCGCTAAAAGTCACGGCTCTCACGAAATCAACCAAGGGTCAAACCACAAGCCTAGGGTTTCTAAGTCCACCACGACCTACAACCTAGGCTCTGATACCACCTAATCTGTCACGCCCCGGGGTCGAAACTGCGACCCGGGCTCGCCAACAGATCCGCCACCTATGCCAAACCCCGCATAGGCGAAACGTCCTACCTGCAAGAAAAGTACTACAGCTAACAGATAACAGAGCTATGAATAAAAACCTGCTGTATAACTAAAATCAAACACTGTACAACTGGAAATAATACAAGAATGTCTGTCTCCCAAAGGTGATAATGATACAATATCCTCATAAACAAGCTCTGAATACAACCGGGAGGTATCTCCAATAAATACAACAGAGTACAGTCTCTCGATACAGATCATCCTCACTACATCAGTCTCTCAAAAGAGGAGAAATAAAATAACTAATCTACTGAAGCTCTCCTCTGAAGAGATACCGCTACTCTCCAAACATGGGTAGGGATCTAGCTCGCGACTCCCTCGCCTTGATCAACAACCGCAGAATCAGCAACACCCGCTAAGACTCTGCAAAACAAAGGAGAGGAAGGAAAAATGAGGGGGAAAACCCCCAAAGGGTGTGAGAACTACACCAAAAAGGGAGTTCTCAGTGGGTAACACAAACAGGCCCGACGGTCTGCCCACTAAGTCGTCAAGAGATAAAAACTAACCGAAGAATGGTATGCAACCACTAGCACATGAAGTGCACAATCGACCCAAACGATGGACCAGTAATCACTGGCACTACCTGCTATGCCTGCTATGCCTGCTATACCTGCCTGCCTACTACGCCTGCCTGCCTGCTATGCCTACTATGCCTGCCATGCCTGCCTGCCTGCTATGCCTACTATGCCTGCCTGCCTGCCTGCCACGCCTGCCTGCCTGCTACGCCTGCCTGCCTGCTATGCCTACTATGCCTGCCATGCCTGCCTGCTATGCCTGCCTGCCTGCTATGCCTACTATGCCTGCCTGCCTGCCTGCCACGCCTGCCTGCCTGCTACGCCTGCCTGCCTGCTATGCCTACTATGCCTACTATGCCTGCCATGCCTGCCTGCTATGCCTGCCTGCTTGCTACGCCTGCTACGCCTGCCTGCCTGCTACGCCTACTATGCCTGCCATGCCTGCCTGCCTGCCTGCTACGCCTGCCTGCCTGCTATGCCTGCCTGCCTGCTATGCCTGCCTGCCTGCTATGCCTACTATACCTGCCATGACCTCTACCTAGCGCCACTAGTACAACTGATACTGCCTGCTGTGCCTGCCAAATCGGGTATGCCAACCTACGCATAACACCGATAGGGAATAGGAGTCTCAAGGACTCAAGGGTGCCTGCCAAATCGGGTATGCCAGCCTACGCATAACACCGATAGGGGATAGGAGTCTCAAGGACTCAAAATCTGAATATCGCGCACTCCGGAGTGGCACTCGAGGGGAGCGACCCGCACGAGTAAAATGCCTGAGTAATACGTATCAAAGGGGAATAAGTCCGCAGGACTGGATCAGGACACTGATCTAAGTGGAAAAGAACCCTCCACTAAAAGAAGCCCAAATCCTCTCCCCGATCTGATGCAATAACAACTGTCCGGTCAACCGCCCAAAATCCGCAGTTGCCGCAATACCCTGTCCTCAAACCTGCCTGTCCCCAAATCCCCAACAGCTGACTACACTATCCCAGTCCCTGCTCTAGCCTGAGCATACTATCCCCTAAGTCTAGATAACTGGAGAAAATAAAATCCTGGTTTCTCCTAAGTCAATTCCAGCATGATAGTGCAGCAGAAAAAGGTGGCCTAACTAGGTGACCATTCAAGCATGCAAAAGTCCCTTACTTAACAAAATAATTTCAGTGTTCCAATTCTTACAAGAATTACAGTATGCCTTTGTTTGAATATCTGAAGTACTAACAAGCCATAAACTAATTTATACATAAAGCATGATATGGTTTTAGCCGATTTTTTTCACCAAAAGGTTTAAGCGATTATTCCCATGGATTCTAATCAACTTAGCATTTGTAAGAATTACCATTAATTAGTACCTAGTCCTCTAAAGATGCAAGTATCAACCACAAGTCCAATTCTTCCAATTAAGCATGCTATGTTCATTCCACTAGTATACTAGCCACATTACATAGGATTAGCTCAATATGCCTAGTGGGTTATCACAAATAGGAGGTTAACAACGGTACCCACCTCGAGCGCTAAAATCCTTGTCCCAAAAGTGAAAACCCGCGCTCGCACCAAAAGCTCACCGCAACACTGTACAAAATATCCAAGAAGAACATACATAATTTTAATCCTTCAATGTTCACAAAATCTGTCCCAAAATACATCAGTCCAAAGTTCCCTGATTTTCACCTGCGAAGGGTGCTCAGAAAATTCCAGGAAAAATACCGTCACGTTCCTTGCGACGAACCGGTCGAAACGAGTCCCTGTACGTTCAAATCCGAGTTTTCTGCACTGAGATACAAATTTGGCAAGGGAAACACCCCATACAAAACTGTCCAGAATTTCTGTGCCAAAGAACTACAGAGAAAAGAGATTTTCACCTTCGTAAAATATCTAGAAAAATCTGAGAAAAATCCAGGAGATTCCTTGCGAGATGTAGATGAAAAATTTCTTTTGAATCGCCTCGATCCGTCGCCTGAGCGCTAAGTTATAGCCAAATCAATCAGGTACTGTCCAAAACTCCGCGAAGAAAATGGGTCACAAAGAAGCTCGGGAAACTCAAAATCCACAAGAAAACCAGGGGCAACTCAAAATATCAAAAATGAAGCCCTACCTGCCAAGAGTCTATCGGCGCAAGAATCACCCAAATTGGAGGTTGGGGTGAGCCGGAGGAGCCTGAACATTGCGAAGCGACGAGACGGGTTGTCGATGAACAAGCGAAGCGCCGCGCCGTAAAATGGCCAACCTCGAAAAACGCGCTCCTAAAAATCCCAGGGATGCACAGTAAGAGGGGTCTCAGGTGGAGGAAGGTTTTTGCTTAAGGGTGCCCTATGAAAAACCTCTCAGAAAAAGTACAAAAGGCCCCCCCCCCCAAAGGCCTATTTATAGGCAGCTCAACACCCCCCCCCCCCCCTTTATCGGATTCGGGCGCCACTTTCGGCGCCCGAATCCGCAAAGCGGGTCGGACGGGGGGCCGTCCGACCGCCCGGAACCATGTGGTGCGGCCACGTGTCCCCCGCACAGCAAACAGCTGTGCGGGGCGACCCGGCGCCCGCCGCGTGGCAGGGGCCCGCTGGGGGCGGTGCATGAACCCGCCCCCTGGCCGGCCGACACGTGGCCCGCACTCGAGTGTGGGCCATGTGCGGCCGACCAGCCGCACTGGCGCCCTACATCGGCACGCGCCCCGAGGCGCCGCCCTGCGCACCCGTGGACCGCGCCCAGGTGAGCCGTCCAATCCCCGGGAGACACGTGTCGTGCACCCGGTCCACAGGATCCGCGCCTTCCCGTGGACCGGGCGGTGTGAACCAGCCAATGGGAACGCGCCACGTGGCCCCCCGCTCCGGTGCACGCCTGCCGCGGGGGCCGCGCGCCTGCCCGCGCGCGCGCCCTGCCCGCCGCTGCTCTCCGCCTGCCTGAGGCCGCGCCGCCGCTCTCTGCCGCTGCCCGCCGCCGCCGCGTCGCCGGAGTTACTATTCCGGTAGTGAACAGTAACTTTACTGTAGCAAACTCCGAAAAATACATGTAAATAGCCCATTTTGACCGTTTTCGCACTCTGAGTCCAAATCCGGTGTCGGTTTTGCCAAATTCCAACTCTAAAAATTACCGAAGGCATCCGGAAAGGTGTTCCTTTGTCCAAACTTCGTGCTGAGCCCAATTTTAACATCCATTGCGCGCAAAACCACTTCTAAGCATTCGACGGAGTCATCAGACTACTCTCGTGATCAATTAAACACTCTGGGTCCATCACTAGTGTCCAATTAGTGCACAAATGCCACCGACACGCCACATAGGCCCCCAGAAGCTGTAGATGCAACAGTGCTCCATAAGTGGGAATTTCGGGTCTTCACACAATCGGATTAGGATTCGATTAGGATTAGGATTAGGGTTTTCTCATTATAAATATATGTTATATGTGACATATTGAAAAGGGAATAAGAAAACCCTAGCCTCCTATCCTCTTCCTAAAGTCCTCCATAATTAATCGTTCTCGATCTTCGGAAGATTGCTAGCACAATTAGAAGATTGATTCATCCTCCTTACATCGACGCGAGAGTTAATTTGTGATTGGATCGCGAATCAAGGCGATCGATTATTTCGATCAAGGGCGTGATTCCGTGTGGACACAAGTAGAGGCCGGGTGCGTGCGCGGCTATCAAGGACGAACAATTTTTACCAACGATCGTCGGCTTCGCGGTGATCTCGACCCGCGCAAGGTAAAAATTAAATCCTAATTGATAAGATCAATTAGATTACCTTTTTCGATCTAAAACAATACATGAGGTGATCTTTGTTTTTAAGAAAATTTTTAATTGCGTTTTTTTTTTCTTCCGCTGCGCATATCCGTTTATTTTCTTACAGAGGTAACCGATGCATCATCATCGGAAGTTGATGGAGGTGCTTGTTGTGCTGCATGTGCTGGTGGGACTGGAGTTGTTGCTTGCGGTGCAGAGGTTGTTGCTTGTGGTTGTGCTCTTCGTCGGCGAGGAGGTGATGGGGGCTCATCTTGTTTAGTGGAGAGAGACTTCACTATTGTCGTTTCATTGATTGTTCCTAGACTGTGCATGTAGGAGCTCGCACTTGTGTTGACTTTAAATTTCCGAAGGATGCGCATAATTATCATAGGATAGGGGAGTCTCTCTGTAGGGTGAGCATGTTCCACATAGCGTGCCATCCTTGACCAGATGAGGTAAGGAATGTTTAAATTTGCTCCCATTACCGCTGTGGGGTTTCCAAGAAGATAAAGAAATAACATCCTGTCCCATCGAAGAACCTTTGTATTCATGTTTGGAAGAATGTTATAGCAAACAATGAAGTTCACATAGCGATACTCTGGTCGAAGCTCTTTTGAAAAGACAGAATTTCCTGTCGACAGAGTATCTGGAAGACAAATTCCATTAACTACCACTCTCCAGGAATTGGTGGAGAAGATTAATTTGACTTTTCAGATAATGAGGTCCATCAGCTCTGGCCTTCATCCCTAACACCTCTCCAATTAGTTGAGGTGTGACTTTGATCTTGACATTCTTAACCGATGTTTGAAATTCCCGACGTCCGTCCTCCTGATCAATTAGATTTGAAGCATTTTGATAAAACATTCTTACCGAATGAAGACAATACCCAGTGGACTCGGGGAAATTGCAAATGGGGCCAAGACCTGTCTGGTCATACAGAGTCCCAAAGAGTGTAGATCGTTCCTTCAGTGCTTTGACATTGACATGTCTTTCGCCAATGCACTCCCTTTTGTCAAAATCCTTGATCCTTGCAGAGCTGATAAAATCTTGTAAAGGAGGCTGGCTAGCAAGTGGCTCCTCAATGGATATTCCTCGAGCACTCGCTCTCTTTCTTGCAACACTCTTCCTCTTTGGCTTTATCGGGCTTGTTTCCATGGGGGCTTTCCCTTTTTCAGCGGCGGTAGGCGGAGCCTTTGCCTTTGACGTTTCTGCAGGGGCTTTCCCTTTCGAAGCAGTGGGAGTAGTTGCTTCAACCTGAAGCTCATCCCAATTAATGGAACCTGTTTCGGTTTCGGTCTCAGTCTCCGAATTGTCCTGAGCTTTCTTCGCCCTTTTGGGCTTGTTAGTTGCTCTCGTGTGCACCATAGCAGAGAGAAGGAAGATTACCCAAGTGATCACCATTTTGCTATTCAAACTCAGGAATCTGTGAGCAACAGCTCAAGAACACGAAAAATTGTTTATTTTCAAAAATTTTCAAAAATGTACCTAAACAATCATTATCGTGTAGAGAGACTAGGTATCAAATTAGTTTTGCCAAAAGAATTTTAAAAATAGATCAAACCCATGATTTTCAAAAATTCCTATTATATGCCCTAAAACCGAAATTTTAGAAATCAAAGCCTAAAAATCCGTTAATCAGGAGAATACCTAGCATATAATCAAAACTAGTCTACCCAGAGTTCTTATTTCAAAAAAAATTTGATCAAAAACCAATCCAAAATGAAAAAGATACAAAATTTTCATCACGTTTTGAGGAAAAACATGAAAAACTGTGAAAAACCGAGATTTTGATCAAGAAAACTTACTTAGAATCGAAGAACTTGAGTTTGGAAGCCTCCAAAATGGATGAATTCTAGAGAGAGAAGCTCTGGAGACTTAGGAACAAAAGATTGAAGTAAAAAGAAATCAAAACCCTTTTGTTCTATATAAAACCCTAGCCGCGATCCGGATCGGATCGTGAATCCAGTCCGGATCGGCTACCCGCAGGAAATACCTGCGTTCGGGATCCGGATCGGCTCCAACTTTTTCTTCAGAATAATTCAGAAAAATTCCATAAAATCCAGAAAAAGTATGTAAGCACATTTGTGTATCAACTTTAAATGAAAATCATCGTTTCATACAACAAGAAATAGATTATGCAAAATCTATCAATATTATCCAAAAATTGAAACGAAAATTTATAAAAATTAAATCCCTTAAAGTTGAACAACTTCAATCACATCTAACATGATCTTATGAGTAATGCCTTTATCAAGTCATCAATTTGGTAAAGAAAATAAAATATCAAGATCAATAGATGTTTGAAATCCCAGATAAGTTAGATAATATATCTAGTCAAATTATTGTAAGGAGTGGCTCTTTGAGCATCTTTCAATAAAAATCCCCACCTTATACCAACCTTGGAATTTGACAGAGTCAAGTATTCCAAAAAGCATTTTATTTAATCAACTCGAACAACCATGCTTGGTATACATGTGGTAGCTGCACACAGTACTCGGACGTCCGAGGTGGTAGCTCTTTCCTCCATGTGGTGGTAGTTTTCACACTCCTCATTGGGATGTAACTCTTTCCACATCTTTTGAGCATAACACTTTTTCTTTGACTCCCCCTCAATTGGCTATCAATTATTTAAAATATAAAGTATTCAACCAAAAATTGATCTCGATTTCATACTCGACTAAATAGTCAAATAAGATAAAAACTATACCAAGAGATCATTGAGAGAGAAATTGACTTTGATCAAAACAAAGATGATTTAATTGACATAAATGATCATTGCATCAAATGAATTATTATGATATCCAAAGCATAATAAATTTCTAAATAGACGAAAAGATGCTATTAAAGTCAATAATACACATGCTCAATTAATGTTCTATGTCTAAGCATAGATAATGAACAAAAACACAGAAACAAAACCTAACCTAAGTAAAAGTTTCAAAAGGAGGTTATTTCAAGGAAAGCATTCCAATTGCTTTACGCAAATGAATAAAACGTTTTGGATCCAAAGGTTTTGTTAAAATGTCAGCCAATTGATCTTCAGTTGAAATGTAAGAAATTTGAAGAATATTTGATTCAACTAGCTCTCTTAGAAAATGATATCTAAGTTCAATGTGTTTTGTTCTCGAGTGCAACACAGGATTTTTTAAAATGTTTATAGAACTTGTGTTGTCACAAAGAATTGTTACCGAAGTTGCTGAAATTCGGAAGTCGCTCAACACACTTTTCATCCAAATGAGTTGGGTTGAACAACTACCTGCTGAAATATATTCCGCTTCGGCAGTCGAGAGTGCAATGCAGTTTTGCTTTGTACTATGCCATGCAACAAGGCAATGGCCAAGATAAAAACATGCACCACTCGTGCTCTTCCGATCATCCACAGATCCTGCCCAATCGGCATCTGGATATCCTATAATGCCAAGTGTTGTTCCCATAGGATACCAAATTCCGAAATTCAAAGTTCCTTTGATGTACCGGATAATCCTTTTCACCGCTTTCAGGTGAACCTCCTTTGGTGCTGATTGATATCTCGTGCAAATCCCAACACTAAAGGATATATCCGGGCGACTAGCCGTGAGGTAAAGTAGACTTCCAATCATGCTGCGATAAAGCTTCTCGTCTACACTCTCACTAAGAGATTCACTTCCTAATCCCTTGTTGCTAGTTCCCATAGGAGTCGGAAAATCTTTAGAATCTTCTAATCCGAATTTCTTCACCAACTCCTTTGCATACTTGGATTGACATAGATGAATGCCTTCTTCATTTTGTTTTACTTGCAATCCAAGAAAGTATGTCAGTTCGCCCATCATTGACATCTCAAATTCGCTTTCCATGGTTTCAGCGAATTTAGAAGCATCATTGTCTCTAGTTGCACCAAATACAATGTCATCGACATAGATTTGTGCTACAATGAAATTATCCTGATAATGCTTCACAAAGAGAGTCCGGTCTGCTCCCCCTCGAGTGTAGCCCTTTTCCAATAGGTGCTTTGTTAGCCTTTCGTACCACGCTGCGGTGCTTGTTTTAGACCGTAAAGAGCCTTTTTCAAACGAAAAACATGGTTAGGTTGTTTACAGTCTACAAAACCTTTCGGTTGAGCCACATAAACTTCCTCATTTAAAAACCCATTTAAAAATGCGCTCTTGACGTCCATTTGAAAGAGTTTGATTTAAAAATGACAAGCAATAGCGAATAAAATACGAATTGACTCGAGTCTAGCTACCGGGGCGAACGTTTCATCAAAGTCTATACCTTCTATTTGAGAGTAGCCTTGAGCAACTAAGCGTGCTTTATTCCTGATGATGGTACCATCCTCGTTCTTCTTATTCTTGAAAATCCATTTAGTACCAATCACGTTGTGTTGCTTCGGAGGCTTTGTTAATTCCCAGACTTTGTTTCGTTCGAACTGATGGAGCTCTTCCTGCATAGCTTCAATCCAGTAGTCATCCTGAAGAGCTTCATCGATGTTCTTTGGTTCAATCATGGAGACATAGCATGCGACTCCACAAACCAACTGTCTCCGAGTTCTAACTCCTTCTTTTGGGTCTCCAATAATGTTAGATTCCGGATGATCCTTGGAGATGCGTAGCGTTTGCGGTAACGGAGTAGTCGGAGGTACATGTGATAATTCTTGCACATTAGATACACTTGAAGAACCATTAGATGCATCAACTTTATTGAAAGAGTTATTACGAGAAGATGCATTTACAGGAGTATCATCATCTAGAGACATATCAAGGGTAGATTTATCAGATGCAAAGTGGAAAGCTTCATCTACTTTAACATTTATAGATTCTATCATCGTCTTAGATTCCAAGTTAAATACCCGATATGCTCTACTGTCAGTAGAATAACCCATGAAAATCCCATCGTCGCTTCGAGAGTCGAACTTACCAAGGTTTTCGCGATCACGCAGAATGAAACATCGTCTCCCAAAGATACGAAAATATTTGATGTTCGGTTTTCTACTAAACCACAGCTCATATGGTGTATTTAAAGTTCCAGGGCGCAAATACACTCGATTAATTACATAGACGGCGGTGTTCACAGCTTCAGCCCAAAAATATAACGGTAAATTCCGGCTATGAAGCATCACATGCGCCATCTCTTGAACAACCCTGTTTTTGCGCTCAACAACACCATTCTGCTGAGATGTATAGGGTGCTGAGAATTCATATTTTATCCCATTGGAAGTGCAAAAATCAATGAATTTAGAATTAATGAATTCTCCACCTCTATCACTTCGAACACGAACGATCTTTTCATTTCTTTCATTCATAATACGATGACAAACCTCATGAAAAGAGTCGAAAGTATCCGCTTTCTCTTTTAAAAAAGTTACCCATGAATACCTAGAGAAATCATCAACCAAAAGAAAAATATACCATTTACCTCCCAAAGATGGTTGACGAACCGGCCCCATTAAATCCATATGCAGTAATTCCAAGGGCCGTTTGGTACAGACGTGGTTCAAGTTCTTGTGTGCAACTCTTGATTGTTTTCCCTTTTGACAACCACCACACACAATGTTTTCTTTAAATAAAAGTTTAGGAACCCCCTTAACCACATCTTTATTTGAAATCCTTGCTAGTTCTTTAAAATTCATGTGACCTAGTCTTTCATGCCAAACAGTTTCATTATCCAAAGAAACTAGGTTACATTTTTCAGAAACTTTGTTTGAAACAACATAGCAATTATTTTCCGATCTAACCGCTTTTAAAAAGAATACCTGGTACTTATCAGTTACAACACATTCTACAGAAGAAAAATTAACTGAGAACCCATTGTCACAAAGTTGACTTATACTAATGAGGTTAGTCTTTAGGCCTTCAACAAATAAAACATTGTTCAAAACCGGGCCTTCTGGAATAGCGATTGTTCCCTTTCCAACAATTTTGGAAGAACGATCGTCTCCGAAAACAACATGTCCTCTGGAGATTTTCTCTAAAGTTTGAAAACTGTTTTTGTCACCGGTCATGTGACGAGAACAACCACTATCCAAATACCAAGACGAATTATCATAAGCGTGTAAAGAAGTATGAACAACAAGACAAGGGAAGATTTCACCTTTGCGTAACCAAACCTTTCGAGTTTTGGAGTACGTCGGAAATGATTGTGAAGTTGATACCTTTGGTGAAAGCGTCTTGATTGATCCATCGCTTTTCCTTGACGTCGTCGTCTTGTTTGATGTACTACCAATGTTCTTTCCTTTTGAAAGATCCTTCTTTGATTTGCGGGAAATGAACTCATTGGTAGTAGTTGCAAGATGTGCTTGATTTGATCTTTTCGCTCCATTCTTGCCATTTCTTCTTATGTGCCCTGCATAACCACAACGAAAACATACCTTAGTGCTTGACGATCCCGAAGAGTGTGAAGTAGGCTTGTTGTCGTTGCTTGTCGTGAATTTCGGTGTCGGAGGAGGAGATACCGACTGAGGCACAAACACCGTCCCAACCGAACTAAAAATGTCTTCAGTTCGATTGTATCCGAGGCCGAATTTGTTTGTTTGACCAAGACCAAGCATCTTATCCAACTTACTCCTTCGAGAAGAAAATTGCTTTAAATCATCCTTGAGTTGGAAAATGGTCTCCGTCATTTTCATTTTTTCTTGTTGAGCCTCGCCGTAGAGCTTCAAGAAGTAATTCGCTTTGTTCACCATATAAACATAATTCTTCTCGAAATGCTCATTGGTTTACGATGTCTTGCAATCGTGTATAGTAGTCTGTGAATGATTCATTTTCTGCCATGAAAATAGAGTCAAATCTGCTCGTAAGCATTTGCAGTTTTTGAATCTTCACAAGGTCAGTTCCCTCATGTGTAACTTGAAGAACATCCCAGATTTCTTTCGCAGTCTCACATGCTGAGACGCGAGAGAATTCAGTTTGAGACAAGGCATTAAATAAAGCATTGATTCCTTTGCCATTGTAAGAAGATAAGTCTATCTCTTCCTTGGTCCATTTCGACCTAGGTTTGATGGTGTGAACATCAACAATAACTTCAGTTGGATTTGACCATCCCAACTCGATAGATTGCCACACCCGTTCGTCGATGGAAATAAGAAATGCTTTCATCCGTACTTTCCAGTAGGCATAATTTGTTCCATCGAAAAACAGAGGTCTGTTGATGTTTCCACCTTCAGCCATTGTTTACAACCCTATTCCCGCTCTGATACCACTTGTCGGGTTATGTATAATATGGATCTAAATAGGGAAAAAAATACCTAGAGGGGGGTGAATAGGTGTAAACGTTTAAACACTCAAAAATCGTTGCGCAATAAAACCCAATGCGGAAATAAAAAATAACACGCAAGATTTTTACGTGGAAAACTCCAAACCGGAGTAAAAAAACCACGGGACCGATAACACGGTGAAATCCACTAGAATTATAACACGTACAAAGGTGATATACCGTACTCACAGACGACTCAACCTTTTTCCATACGCTCCTAGTTGATCTTCTCCGCTCGCTCCGCAACGCTCCTCGAATCCACGATTAGCGTCCAACGCCGAATCCACGGCGTCCAACGTCGAATCCACGACGTCCGACCGAATCCACGGTCTTCACCCAGTAGCACGTCTCGAAGCCACGAACGTACCTCGCTCCGAATCCACGAGAGCGGTAGCACCTTGAATCCATAAGGCCACGCGAGTCCACGCGCCGATTTTGGAAAAATCGTTGTTTTTGGGTGGTGATGATCCGCCGAATACTTAGATTAGAAATAGATCGGAAATACCATCTAAGTATTCATTGATTTGATTCTACTCAAAATCTGAGTATGAAACCCTAGAATTAAATCAATCAATATAGATGAAGAAACATAGGATTAAATCTATTGATTTCCTTTCTTCTCTATAGGTGGATTTATATGGCCGTCTTTTGATTTGTTCGGCTTTTATGGCTTATGCGGCTTACCCTAGAAAAAGAATCATAGGGTTTATTTATAGGTTAGAAACCGTTGGAAGAGGATAAGAATCAAAAACTAACCTTTTCTGGAATTTTACAGGACGACGATCCGGATCAGATTTACGGCGATCCGGACTGTCGTAACGAAACAGAGAATTTCCAGAAAGACAAAGGTTCGGGATCCGGATTGAAATGCCTGATCCGGACTATTCATACATTTCAGCAAAAACCAATGTTCGGGATCCGGATCAGAAATGGCTTGGATCCGGATTGGATTTGCGTATGAACCAACACCCTTCGGGATCCGGATTGCCGTGTCTGATCCGGATCCTGAACATGTCCTATGTCCAATTTTTGATTTTTATGCAATTAAAAATTCATCCAAGTGTTTCTACACTATAAGAAGTATTCGGATCACCAAAATTAATTAGTTAAACATACGTGATCCTTTTGAATTCTTCTTTCTTGAGATTGAGTTATATGATCCAAACTTCTTCATCTTCAATCTTCAAGACTTAATACTTTCACGAAATGCGCCAAAACAAATTCCTTAACAGCAGAGCCCCGTGCGGGCGCATGCCCGCACGGGCGCGGCAGCAGGCCGCCCCGCGCGGGCGGCGCGGCAGCAAATGCCCCACGCAGGCGGCGGCGGCGGCGAAGGCAGCGGCGGCGGCGGCGACTGCAGCGGCGGCGGCGGCGACGGCGACGACGACTGGGGCATCCTCTCCCCAAAACCATGATAACCAGAGAGGGAAAAAAAAGGAGGAGGAGGAACGATCGCTCACCTAGGTCGCGAAGAGGTGGACGACGGATCTTCCCTTCCGTCTCCGATCCCGATAATCTGTGCGGCTATGGCTCTTCCCCTTCCTTCTCGCGTTCTTTTTCTTTTCAAAACTTTTCGAAAGTTTGAAATCCCCTTTTCCCCCTCTCTCGTTCTCCAAATGGGGCGTTACCGAGCCGATAGAAAAGGGCGGCTAACAACCCTCGAAACCGTAGGTTAAAGGATCAGGCCCACCCCTTCCTCGAAAGTCATGCAAATCGCGATGCACGACTTTCGATGCACCCGAAAGTCACCCAGGGCTTTAAATCCCTATTCCGGGAGATCCGTAAGTCCGATTTCATATCCGATCATGCCACTGTTCAACATTTCCCGAGCCCTATCACCGAAAAAATACCTGCGAGTACCAATTCAGAGCCTCAAAAGTCGCTAATAAAAATAAACTCTTGAAGCAAGAGATTGTAAAAAGTCCAAGACACTACAAGTTTATCTTGGAGTTTCCCGAGCTTTCTTTTGACCCTTTTTCTTGGGCGGAGTTTTGGACAGCGCCACAGTGTTTCGGCGATAACTTTGCGCTCAGGCATCGGATGGAGGCGTGCCTATAGTCGTTTTGCATCTACACATCGCAAGGAACGTCCTCGAATTTTTTCAGATTTTTCTGAGTTTTTCCCAAAGGTGAAACATCCCTTGTTCCAGAGCATAGTGCTATAGATTTTGTACAGGATTCCGTTGAGTGGGTCACCTTGTTGAATTTATATCTTGATGTACGAAACTTGGATTGGGATGTGCAGGTACTCGTTTCGATCGGCTCGTCGCGACGAACGCAGCGGTATTTTTGTTGGAATTTTCCGAGCCCATCTCGCAGGTGAAAACAGCATAGTTCTGGACTGTTTTGTGGACAGCATTTAATTGGGGACTTGTGTGTTTAATTGAGCATTTTTGGGGGTATTTTTACAGTTATCGCGGGGGCCGACTTCTTTTGGACGAGAGTATATTTTTGGACTTGGATTTAGCGATCGATGTGGGTATTGTTGTGAACTCCTTACTTTTGACTACCCACTAGGCATATTGGAGTTGCTCCTATGTTAAAAGGCTAAATGCACCTTATGGGTGATAATTGCATGCTTGATTGAACTTAAAAGGAATTGCTAGAACTTGCTTTTGTAGGTTTTTGGATCCCCAAAAATCTAAATAGGTACTATCAAACAACTAGAGGGGGGGTGAATAGGTTATAATACTTATAAAACAAATCTCAGTGCAAAATAAAAACCAATGCGGAAATAAAAAACAGCACACCGAGATATACGTGGAAACTCCAATCCAGGAGAAAAACCACGGGACCAACACGCAATAACAATCCACTAAGAAAAGAAGAATAACAAGGTGATTACCGACTCCACGGACTCAACCCCTCCTTCAACTTCTTCGGACCTTGCGCTCCACCGATTGCACGTCCACTGCACACGTTCGAATCCACGAACGCCACTCGAATCCACGAGCACACGTTTCGAATCCACGAAACTCCTTTAACACACCGAATCCACGGTGCCACGTCGAATCCACGACGCAAACTTAGCCGATAGAAATATTGGCTTCGATGGTGATCCTTTGCTTAGATTATCATTGAGGAACCATGGATGGAATCTCTAAGCAAAGATTAGATCAATTCGACAAAAGATAGATCTTGGAAGAACCGTCGAATTGACCTAAAAGAGGCTATAAAGAAGAACGATAAAAACCTAGCCTCTAGGGTTGCTCTCAAGTGTTTTATAAATTGATCGGTAGTTCTTGAGAAACCCTAAGTGTCTATTTATAGTTTAGAAATCTTTGGAAAGAGATAAGCATCAAAAACTGACTTAACAGAAATTTTCCCGCACGACGATCCGGATCGGATTTACGGCGATCCTGACTGTCGTCTTTTTTCAGCAATTCCTAAAAAAATAAGGTTCGGGATCCGGATCGGAATTCTGATCCGGATCGGTTCGGGATCAGAAATTCTGAACTGGACTCTGAACATCCAATTTGTCCAGTTTTTGATTTTTAAGCAATGAAAACTTATCCAAGTGTTTCTAAACTACACAAATGTATTCGGATCACCAAAATTATTTAGTTAAACGTACCTGATCAATCCGAATCCATTTTCTTTAAGATTGATGTATATGATCCACAATTCTTCAACTTCAATCTTCAAGACTCAAAACACTGAGTGTCAACTTGAGATCTTGTTGAATCTTCTCTGAGTCTTCAATTGCTGATTCACAATTTGATCACTTCAAGACTCCGACTCAACTCACGAAATATGCCAACACTAAAAGCCGTAACAATCTCCCCCTTTGGCAATTTCGTGACAAAACCCAAAAATACATAAAACGCTCAAGACACTCATCTTAAACCAAAAAATCGAAACTCAATGTCATCACCAAAACATTGATTTTCTTTGCGTGAAAGATCCACTAAACAAAAATTACATTTGAACCAGTCTTAGAACAAACTCTATGACTTAGGACTTGGAGTCTTAAAGTGATGTATATCCTGCAAAACAAAAACTCCAAACAAAATCAAACGTTTAGTCGTTAGAAATGGAATCCTACATTTGATTCGTCCTTTTGGTTCTTTTTGTTTTTCGACTCCTTTTTCATCATCTCTTTTCTTTATCTCCCCCTTTCTTGAGCATCTCTGTTCTCCCCATATCTCTGTTCTCCCCCTATTTCTGTTCTCCCCCTTTTTGTCACAAATTGTCAAACAGTGAATATAGGCAAAAAGAAATCACTAACAACATTAGTTCATAGAGAAAGAGAGATAAAAGCTCAGTTCCGGTATATAACAAAAACACAGATTGCGTACCGGTACTCGAAATCAAAAATCAAATAATTTCTTGAAACAAATCCAGATTTTGAAATATTTGAATTACCGATTTGTATTCCATCAAGAAAATAATTTAAGTGCTTGAAAATAATATGAGATCACATAGATGTCATTCAATCCAATTAATTTTACAAAAATTAAAAAGATTTACTCCGAAATCATGAAAAACAAAGATAAAACATTATAAACCGTTTTTCATATTATATACGTCAAACACAAGTCATCAAAAATAATCTTGAGATCCAAAGTCTATCAAGATGTAACGGATTTACAAAGATGACTTACAGAGATTTCCAAATGACATCAATTTTGAATTTTACCCTTCTAAATTGAGATATGCACTAAAATACCTAAGGGTGGCTCTTTGAGCATCTTTCAACTATCCCACCTTATACCAACCAGGAGATTGTTCAAAATAAGAACTTTGAATTTAAATCTCCGAATGCTTCAACTAAACAAAATTTCATAAATATTTTTCAAGCATCCATAACATGTGGTAGCTTCACACACAAACCGGACGACCGGGGTGGCAGCTCTTTCCAACATGTGGTGGTAGTTTTCACACTCCTTTCGGATGTAACTCTTTCCACATCTTTTGCAATTCATTTCATTACCCTTGTAAGAAAATGCAATCTCTTATGTGAAAGAATTAAATCCCAAATTTTAGTCTATCGGTTGTCTCATGTTTATCACAATGAATTCACACAACCGAGATAGGTTAAGCATCTAAAGGTTACACATGATTACCAAAATTTGATGTATATAACTATCAAAAACTCCTATAATGAAGTATCTTCAAGAATTATGATTATGGAGTAAAGTTGATAATTCATATAAAATTAAATTGGAGTGATTGAAAGTGAAACCCTTTTTATTCAATGCACTTGTTCGTTAAAACCCTTTTGTTCAAAAATAAAACATAACTACAAAGAGCATTGAAAACATGTAATGCAGAAATTCAGAAAAATATGAAAGGAAAACCAATCAAAGCATTACATACAGTATAAGCTATTTAGAACTTAAGACAAGGAAAGATATCACCTTTCCGTATCCAAAATCGTCGGATTTTGGGTTGTCTTGATTCATTGTGGTTGGGAGATGACAGCTTTGACTGTTGATCCACCTTAGGTCTTTGCCTCGCAATGATCCACTTGTATGATTGCTGTTGTGGCTCGGACCTTTGGTGGGTTGAGTGAACTCCTTTGACTTGATGAGTCTTTTCATTCCGTTGAGTTCGCTCCGTAGATGAAGTTGTCGAAGAATTCCTCTTTCTTCTTTTTGGGCACGACTTCATCAAGTGTCCTTCAAGTCCACATTGGTGACAAGTTCTTTCTTTCAATTTAGTTGTGGAACTTGAAGCCTTCACAGTTTGGTTCTTTTTAAAACCCAAACCAACCTTGCTTGTTTGACCTAATCCGGATATACAATCGAATTTCTTGGAACCGGTTGAAAGCCTTTGTATGTCGGATTTAAGTTGATGAACTTGCTTGGTCAAAGCTTGGTTGGTGACATGAATTTCCTCAAACCGCTTTTCTAGAAAATCAATCTTGTTAATGTGGGAATTAACGACCGTTTCTGATTGATTTATCTTTTCTTGGAGGATTTTATTATTATTCAATAAAAGCTCTCGTTCCTCCTCGAGATCATGAAGTTTGATCTTTAAAGCATGATTCTCGTCTTGAATCTCAAGTCGTTGCTTCCTCAACTTCTTAATATGTTTGGCCATCTTCTTTGATTCCGTAAGAAGTTGTTGATATGCCTCAACGAGTTCTTCTTCGTCCGACTCCCCCTCACTTGATGACTCTCCGCCGGATGTTGATGTTTCATGCAAAATCAAAGGAATAGAGTCAGTGATTAACGATGATAAGCAAACATTAGAAGAGGGAATTTGAGAGGCATGAAAAGCAACAACTTTTTCCTCTTTACTTGAGGTCGATTCATTAGAAGTAGAATCGTCCCAAGTTTTCGCTTGCAAAGCCTTCTGTTTATATGATTTCGGAGAAGGACAATCCGTTGAAATATGGTCGTAGCCTTTGCATCTATAACATCGGATTTCCCGTTCGAATTCATCTTTTTCCTTAGAAGGTTTTGCAAAGCTTTTGAGGTTAGAGGATTTTGAACCCGATGATCCTTTAGATGTTTTCGAGGATGAAGATCCATCGGTTCGATTCTTCCAAAACTTCCGACGAAATTTCTTTACGATCCGCGCCAATTGTTCTTCAAAATCGGCAAAAGAGATTTCATCGTCGGAACTTGATTCGCTATCTTCTTCCTTTGTTGAGTTGAATGCAATACCTGTAAGCTTAGAAGAAGACTTGGAAGAAACTTGATTAGTAGGAAAAGTCATTTCATAAGTTTGCAAAACACCTACTAATTCCTCTACTCTCATCTCATCCGGATGACTAACGGTTCCAATGGCGGTAACCTTTGCCCTAAACCGTTCCGGAAGAGACCGAAGTATCTTTCTTACAATTCTCGACTCCGGGATCTTTTCTCCTAAATTAGCACAAGTATTGATCACATCTTGAAGTCTAGTGTAATAATCTGTAAACAATTCATGCTCATCCATATGAATAGAGTCAAATTGACTTGTAAGCATCTGGAGCTTTTGAATTTTTACTAGATTAGTACCCTCATGTGTAATTTTGAGAATATCCCAAATTTCCTTCGCGATTTCACACGCGGAAATTCGTGTAAACTCAGTCGAGGAAAGAGAATTAAATAAGGCGTTCATACCCTTCCCATTGTAAGAAGAACTTTCGAATTCCTCTTGGGACCATCTAGAGCGAGGTTTTGGGGTAGTAGAATTTCCTACTTCCTCAACAGGATGCACCCAACCGTATTCCACGGATTGCCATACCCGCTCATCAATTGCGATGAGAAAAGCTCTCATCCGCACTTTCCAATAAGCATAATTAGTCCCATCAAAAAGAGGAGGTCTATAAATATTACCACTTCCACCCAACATGATAGATAAACCTAAAACCCGCTCTGATACCAATTGTAGGTTTTTGGATCCCCAAAGATCTAAATAGGTACTATCAAACAACTAGAGGGGGGGTGAATAGGTTGTAATACTTATAAAACCAATCTCAGTGCAAAATAAAAACTAATGCGGAAATAAAAAACAGCACACCGAGATATACGTGGAAACTCCAATCCAGGAGAAAAACCACAGGACCAACACGCAATAACAATCCACTAAGAAAAGAAGAATAACAAGGTGATTACCGACTCCACGGACTCAACCCCTCCTTCAACTTCTTCGGACCTTGCGCTCCACCGATTGCACGTCCACTGCACACGTTCGAATCCATGAACGCCACTCGAATCCACGAGCACACGTTTCGAATCCACGAAACTCCTTTAACACACCGAATCCACGATGCCACGTCGAATCCACGACGCAAACTTAGCCGATAGAAATATTGGCTTCGATGGTGATCCTTTGCTTAGATTATCATTGAGGAACCATGGATGGAATCTCTAAGCAAAGATTAGATCAATTTGACAAAAGATAGATCTTGGAAGAACCGTCGAATTGACCTAAAAGAGGCTATAAAGAAGAACGATAAAAACCTAGCCTCTAGGGTTGCTCTCAAGTGTTTTATAAATTGATCGGTAGTTCTTGAGAAACCCTAAGTGTCTATTTATAGTTTAGAAACCTTTGGAAAGAGATAAGCATCAAAAACTGACTTAACAGAAATTTTCCCGCACGACGATCCGGATCGGATTTACGGCGATCCTGACTGTCGTCTTTTTTCAGCAATTCCTGAAAAAACAAGGTTCGGGATCCGGATCGGAATTCTGATCCGGATCGGAATTCTGATCCGGATCGGTTCAGGATCAGAAATTCTAAACTGGACTCTGAACATCCAATTTGTCCAGTTTTTGATTTTTAAGCAATGAAAGCTTATCCAAGTGTTTCTAAACTACACAAATGTATTCGGATCACCAAAATTATTTAGTTAAACGTACCTGATCAATCCGAATCCATTTTCTTTAAGATTGATGTATATGATCCACAATTCTTCAACTTCAATCTTCAAGACTCAAAACACTGAGTGTCAACTTGAGATCTTGTTGAATCTTCTCTGAGTCTTCAATTGCTGATTGACAATTTGATCACTTCAAGACTCCGACTCAACTCACGAAATATACCAACACTAAAAGCCGTAACAGCTTTAATGGGGTTTTTAGTTGTAAAGTGATAATATTATGTTAAAAGATAAGGCTAATTAATAACTTGTGAGCATGGGACATGTGGTATAGGCAGGCATAGACTACCTTGTAATTAATATTCTTATACAATTATCAGCATGCTCTAACAATGTAAGAATATCGACACCCGTTTTATTTTATATCATCTTGGGACATCTGCATGCTTGTATAGTCATCTAGATAGGCCACCTTTTTCTGCTACACTATCATGCTGGAATTGACTTAGGAGAAACCTTTTTATTATTCTTTTCTCCTTTCATTTGAGCCTCAGGGTATTTGTAGCTCGTGCGCGAGCAGGGGGTTCGGGATAGTGTAGTCATGTTCTTGGGTTTGGGACAGGCAGGGCCTAATGGCAGGGTATTGCGGCGACAACGAATTTTGGGCGGTCGACCGGGCTGTTACTATTGCATCAGATTGGGGGATATGGATCGGGCATCCTTTGGGGGATGATTTTTCCCACTTTGATCAGAGTCGTGATCCAGTCCTGCTATTTTATGATACTTATGATACTTGTTACTGAGATACTTTACTCGTGTGGGTCGCTCCCCTCGAGTGCCACTCCGGAGTGTGCGACATACAGGCTTTGAGTCCTTGAGACTCCTTATTCCCGTCGGTGTTATGCGTTGGCCGGCATACCCGATATGGCAGGCTCAGCAGGCAGTACCAGTTTTACTGGTCCATCGATTGGGTTTATTCAGGCAGGCATTTAGATACTGATGCATACATCTAGCTATTCTTATTGGCTCGACATTTAGAGGTATATTAGTGGTAGCTTTTTCATCAGCAGTTATATCTATAGCATACCACCCCTCTTTCCTTTTCGCCTCTGGTAGACCTAGTGGGCATGTCAAAGTGTGAGGCTTAACCCACTAGGGGAGGCTACTGATTTTATAGTTCTCACCCCCATTGTACTCTTCCTTTTTTTTCCCCTTTGTTTTGCAGAGTTCTCTGCGGGAGTTGCTGGACCATCCTCAGCAGATCGAGGTAAGAGGATAGCGAACTAGATAGTCGTCTACCCCGACTGCGTACATAGTAGTTTTTTATTGTGTTCCACTATACACTCAGACAGTTGTATTTTTCTTTTATTTTGGGTCTGGTTGCTGCCAGCATGTTGTATTTTATCTGGTGAGCTGGGAGAGACACTTGTATTATTTGTGAGAGATGTTGTACTTTATTTTCAGTTTCAGTCTGAGATGTATTAGTTTTATTTCAGCTCTGTTTCTTTATGCTCCTTTATATTATCTTTTATATCTGAGCAGGTTACCAGCGCTTCGTGTACATGGAAAATTTCTTGTGCACGGCGGATCTGTGGATGGCCCCGGGTTCTGGTTTAGACCCAGGGCGTGACAATAGTAGTATCTATCTGTCGTAGTGTGTCGGCCTGCATTTCAATTTACAAATTAAATTTATATTAATTATACAAAATATGTTAAATTTATATATATAAATTATTATACCAGTGTCCTCTCGATATGCCCACGGCGATGAAAAGTCAGTGGAGAACGCTGTACTGGACGATATATCCATCTCTTCGTAATCGTCCAGTACCATTGCATGTATATGGATGCCGCCTACAGTGGGTCCTCACCAGCAGCCGGGAGCTGATCAACAATGTGATCTAGCCTCCCAGACCACCTCTCAATGTCCTCATCCGGACGCTCACGTGATGTCACGCGTCGGATAGACTCCACATTGAGAGGTATATGCTGGAGAAGACCGAACTGCCGCAGGACTCTGTCTGGTACATGCATCTCTACAATGTGATAGCAGATTATGACTGTTCTTGAACGCCAGACTTGCGAGCCTTGTACACAGAAGGCTAGTAATGCAGCTAAAATGTCCTCTGTGTACGACATCCATATAACTTGTTAATGACACAAAATGACCAGTTAGTATAAAAATGTTTAGAAAAAATATATTTAAAGGATTGAATAAAATATGTAAATACCTGCGTCTCTCTCTGCTGATCCAACTCATCTCTATAAAACACAATATTAGTGGTCCTGACATTGGCTCTAAAGCGTAGTCCTCCAGCGTTTGCCCATCTAGATTGTAAAATACATATATTAGTTGTAATTACATTTGAAATACAAAAATCTACTATATGAAATAAATATCTTACCGCCCCATAGAAACTGTTTACCTGAGACTGTCCCTTGGCCCGTAGGTCCTGACACAAGGCTAGAATTCTAGCTCTTCTAGAGTGGTATCTCACTGATGGCTCGGGCCCCCCCGGAAGGGGGCCTTCTTCGCCTTCCACCTAAGCTGCACAGGAAAGGCCCAAAGCGAATCCCAGGGAACAGTAAAGCTTCATAAGGTCTTTCTGTCCAGGTGCAGGTAGTCCGCATCTTCACAAACATGTCTATTTCACCGAGCCTCTCTCCGAGACAGTGCCCAGTTCCTTAGAGAGAGTTGTCTCGCGCCCCTAGGTATTCTCTACCTACCCACCTATGTTGGTTTCGGGTACAGGTACCCATTTGTTGAAGGTTGTTTGAGCTTTTCCTGGGAGTATGGCATGGGTTACTTCAGCACCGTAGCACCTGGTACTCAGACATCGGCTCGAGGCATTTTCTCTACCCCTTCTTACCCCTTCAGGGGTAGAGAAAATGCCTCAACATTCAATGTGAAAAGAGGTTTTGAATAAGATTGAGGTCTTATTCAAAACCTCAATCTCTTTTTATGTGTCTTTATTTGAATATCAATCTCTTTGTAATGGATCTACTACCAAAAATTCAATGCGTTATCTCAGCATTCAATGTGTATTCTTGAATAATCTAATTTTTCAATTATTCAACCATTTCATTTTACCAAGCTCAACGTTAGCCAGATTTGTCACGCCCCGGGTGTAAACCAGAACCCGGGCCTGTCCACAGATTCGCCGTGCACACAGAATTTCCCGTGTACACGAAGCGCTGGTAACCTGCTCAGAAATAAAAGATTTAATAAAGGAGCATAAAACAGAGCTAAAATAAAACTACTACATCTCAGACTACAGCTGGAAAGTAAAAGCATAATAAAAACTCTCAAAATATACAAGTGTCTCTCCCAGCTCACGAAATAAGTACAAACAGCTGGCAAGAGCCAGACCCAAAATAAACTACAACTGTCTGAGAAAGAAAAGGGTACAACGGGTACACGACTAAGCTTGAAGTCGGGGTAGATGAACTACCTAATCCGCTAACTGCTTGCCTCGCTCTGCCCGAGACGGCCCTGCAACTCCCGCAGAAGACTCTGCAAAACAAAGGGAGAAAAGAAAAGAAGGACAATGGGGGGTGAGAACTACTATAAAAACAGCAGTCTCCCCTAGTGGGCAAAACCTCAAACCCTGACGGCCCACTAGGACAACTAGAGGCAAAAAGGGAAAAACAGTAGTAAGCTATAAAGGCTACTAATAAGGTAAACTATCACTACTATGCCTCTAAATGCAGTATCTAAAGAGATGACTGTATGAATGCATCAGAAACTGTATCTGTCCAAATACCCAATCATGTGCCACCAGTACAACTGGCATTGCCTGCTCAGCGGAATCTGCACACAAGGCTCGAAACCGCGGGATCGGCCCGCACGGCTCGCATCCCAACATCAGTATCAGACCGGCACACAAGGCTGGGTCCGAAAAGCCTACCTCCGGAGTGGCACTCGAGGGGAGCAACCCACACGAGTATAGTTGTTGGGTCGTATATAATACGGATCTAAATAGGGGAAGAAACACCTAGAGGGGGGTGAATAGGTGTAAACGTATAAACACTCCAAAAATCGTTGCGATAAAACCCAATGCGGAAAATAAAATAACACGCAAGATTTTTACGTGGAAAACTCCATCACCGGAGTAAAAAACCACGGGACCGATAACACGGCAGAAATCCACTAGAATTAAAACACGTACAAGGTGATTTACCGTACACACTTACGACTCAACCTTTTCCATACGCTCCTAGAGGATCTTCTCCGCTCGCTCCGACGCTTCTCGAATCCACGATCTGCGCCCAACGCCGAATCCACGGCGTCCAACGTCGAATCCACGACGTCCGACCGAATCCACGGTCTTCACCCAATAGCACCGTTCGAATCCACGAACGTGCCTCGCTCCGAATCCACGAGAGCGATTGAACCTTGAATCCACAAGGACACGCGAATCCACGCGCCGATTTTTGGGGAAAATCGTTGTTTTTGGGTGGTGATGATCCGCCGAATACTTAGATCAAAGATAGATCGGAAATACCATCTAAGTATTCATTAGTTTGATTCAACTCAAGATGTGAGTATGAAAACCTAGAATCAAACTAATCAATATAGATGAAGAAACATAGAGTATTCTCTAATGATTTCCTTTCTTCTCTATATGTGGATCTATAGCCGTATAAGATGATACAAGAAAATGACGGCTATGTGGATTCACCCTAGAAAGAAAGACATAGGGTGTATTTATAGGTTAGAAACCCTAGGAAGGAGATAAGAATCAAAAACCAACCATTTCTGGATATTTACGGACGGCGATCCGGATCGTGATAACTAGGATCCGGATCGTCATAACGAAACAGCCAATTCCAGAAAAACGAAGGTTCGGGATCCGGATCATGTGACTACGATCCGGATCGTTCATACAGTTTACCAAACATCAACGTTCGGGATCCGGATTGCGAAGCAAGATCCGGATCGTTCAAGGTAGATGGTAAACTCAACGTTCGGGATCCGGATCAAGAGACTACGATCCGGATTGCGACGATGTATGAACGAACCACCTTCGGGATCCGGATCGAACAACCTGATCCGGATCCTGAACATGTCCCAAGTCCAGTTTTTGATTTTTATGCAATGAAAGATTCTTCCAAGTGTTTCTACACTACAAGAAGTATTCGGATCACACAAAATCTTTAGTTAAACATACCTGATCCTTTTGAATTCTTCTTTCTTGAGATTGAGTTAAATGATCCAACTTTCTTCACCTTCAATCTTCAAGACTTGAGACTTTCACGAAACTACGCCAACTCAAATTCCGTAACAATCTCCCCCTTTGGCGGTTTCGTGACAAAACATAGATCCACTAAAGAAAATTCAAAAAGATATTTTTGTTGCTATCACCATACAACAAAAATTTACAATGGAGATCCAAAATACAATACATGAGTTAAAACCCTAAAACAGACTCTAGACTTAGACATCTGTACTCTCTGCAAAAAGAAATCATTCTTGACAAAAGAAATCGTTAGATACCTCAAGAATTTTGTATTATTCAAAAACCACAAGCAGAGATGAAGTTTAAACTCATTTATACTTACCATGACATTTATATTCAGATATGTAAACTGATCATAGTTAAAGAAACACCAACATATCTTCTTTGCACGTAAAAACCAAATGTCATGAACATGTTTGTGACAAACTTATATATATATATAGATATGTAATTGATCAGAGTTAAGAACCAACATATCTTCTATGCAATCAAAAACCAAGTGTCACAAACTTGTTAGTGAACATCAACTTGTTAGTTATATTACATGCCCAAATAGTTAGCAAATAGTTAGTCGAGGCATGCATTCATATAGCTGAAAAACCTCAAGTTGAGATCATACTTACCTTGGTATTCATCCAGTTGATTCAAACATTGTTCACTTACCTTGATGTTTCATGATTCATACCATCATTCATTGTTCATTGTTCAAATCATTGTTGTTCTAAACTCTCTCCCCCTTTTTGTCACAAAACAAAGCCAAAAATTACAGAAGTGGAGAGAATGATTAACAGTTTAAGTTCGAGAACTAAAATCTCAAATAAAACAAAACAACAGTGGGATTTAAACATATGCATAAAACCAGAAATTAGAAGGATACGGATCATTCAGACTCGTCTGAACTGATACAGCCGAGGATTTGGAAAATCTTCTTTATTCGCTTGTTCATTGCTGATTGCTTTTTATTTACCTTCTTTATTTCTTCCTTTACCTCAATCAGTTCATTTGATATACGTTCTTGCTCGTTTGAGAGCCTTTGCTGTTCTCTATAGATTGAGGTAACAGAAGCATCATCATCAGAAGTTGATTGTGGTGCTTCTTGTGCCGGAGGTGCTGGTTGAACTGGAGGAGCTGCTGCCGGTGCAGAGGTTGTTGCTTGTTGTCGTTGTTCTCGTTGCCGGTGAAGAGGTATGAATGGTTCATCTGGCTTCGTCGAAAGAGACTTTACAATTGTCGTGTCATTGATTGTTCCTAGACTGTGCAGATAGGAACTCGCATTTGTGTCAGCTTTAAATTTGCGAAGAATGCGCATGATGATCATTGGAAAAGGTAGTCTCTCTGACGGATGAGCTTGCTCCACATATCGTGCCATCCTTGACCAGATGAGGTAGGGAATGTTTAAGTTAGCTCCCATTGCTGCTGCGGGATTTCCGAGTAGATAAAGAAATATCATTCTTTCCCACCGAAGAACCTTTGTGTTCATGTTTGGAATAATATTGTAACAAACAATGAGATTTAAGATGCGGTACTCTGGTCGTAGTTCTTAGAGAACACGGAGTTTCCTGTCGACCGAGTATTTGGAACACAGATTCCATCAACTACCACTCTCCAGGAGAAGGTGTTGAAAACTTGATTCTTCAGATAATGAGTGCCATCGGCTCGGGCGTCCATCCCAAGTACTTCACCAATTAGCTGAGGCGTTACTTTGATTCTGACATTCTTGACTAAAGTTTGAAAATCCCGACGCCCGCTTTCCTGATCAACTAGATAGCAGGCATTCTGATAAAACATCCTCACTGAGTGAAGACAATACCCAGTGGTCTCCGGGAAATCGCAAATGGGAGCAAGACCTCTCTGGTCAAACAAAGTCCCGAACGTCTGAGAACGTTGCGTTAAGGCTTTTACATCAACATGCCTTTCTCCAATGCATTCTCTGTTTTCAAAATCCTTTATTCTAGCCGAGCTGACAAAGTCTTGTGCAGGTGCTTGGCCAGCAGCTGGTTGCTCAATGGTGATTCCTCGAGCACTTCCTCTCTTGCGAGCAACACTTTTTCTTCTTGTTTTCCCAGAAGTTTCTTCCATTGGAGCTTTCCCTTTTTCAGCAGCAGTAGGTTTTGAAGCTTCAGCAGTTGTTTTCCCTTTGGAGACAATGGAAGCAGCTTGCTCAATTTCGATGTTATCCCAGTCAATCGACTCTGTCTCTGATTCAGTGTCGGAATCAACCTTAGTCTTCTTGCTTTCTTAGCCTTCTTAGGCTTGGCAGTATCCTTGACATGTACCCATGGCAGCAAGTAGGAAAATAATCCAAGTGATCACCATTTTGAGTGCTAGTGAAAAATGTATCCTGTGAAGCCGAACTCAAGAACACATGAAAAATTGTTAATTTTCAAAATTTGAAAAATTGTACCCAAACAATCATAATCATGTAGAGAAGCCAAGAATCAAATTAGTTTTGCAAAAGGACTTTAAAAGTAGATCAATTGCATGAATTTCGAAAATCCTTATTATATGCCCTAAACCGAAATTTTAGAAATCGAAGCCTAAAACTCGTTAATTCAGGAGGAAAACCTTGCATATAATCAAAACTAATCTACCCAGAGTTCTTATTTCAAAGAAATTTGATCAAAAACCATCCACAAACAAAGTTGATCCAAGAAAATCGTGCGTTTGAGGAGGAAAAGAGGAAAAAACGGTGAAAAACCGAGATTTTGATCAATAAAACTTACTTGGAATTGAAGAACTTGAGTTTGAAAGCTTCCAATAAGGATGAAATCTAGAGAGAAGCGCTCTGGAAACTTTTGAACAAAAGATTGGAGTAAAAGAAATCAAAACCCTTTTGTTCTTTATAAAAACCTAGTCGCGATCCGGATCCTCCCGAGCTTGCGATCCGGATCGGCTACCCGCAGTGAGAAAACTGCGTTCGGGATCCGGATCGGAAGGGTCCAATCCGGATCGTCAGCCCGCAGGAGAAAACCTGCGTTCGGGCTCCGGATCTCCTTGCCCGATCCGGATCGGCCCCAACTTTTTCTTAAGAAATTTCAGAGAAATTCAGGAAAATCCAGAAAAAGATTGTAAGCACAACTGTGTATCAACTTTAAACAAAAATCATCGTTTTCATACAACAAGAATAGATTATGCCAATCTATCAATAATATCCAAAAATGAAACGAAAATTTACAAAAATTAAATCCCTTAAAGTTGAACACCTTCAATCACATCTAACTTGATCTTATGAGTAATGCCTTTATCAAATCATCAATTCAGTAAAGAAAAATGAAATACAAAGATCAATAGATGTTTGAAATCCCAAATATAGTAGATAATATTTCTAGACAATCTGTTGAAGAGAGTGGCTCTTTGAGCATCTTTCTTTAAGAAATCCCACCTTATACCAACCTTGAAATTGACAGAGTCAAGTATTTCAATATGCATTTTACTTAATCAAAAAATTTGAACAACCATGCTTGGTATAC
The DNA here is from genome assembly GCA_029204045.2 of Tillandsia leiboldiana. Lineage (NCBI taxonomy): Eukaryota > Viridiplantae > Streptophyta > Magnoliopsida > Poales > Bromeliaceae > Tillandsia > Tillandsia leiboldiana. Next base: position 59,949 of record JAQNDB010000844.1, read on the forward strand.
ATGTGGTAGCTGCACACAATACTCGGACGACCGAGGTGGTAGCTCTTTCCTCCATGTGGTGGTAGTTTCACACTCCTCATTGGGATGTAACTCTTTCCACATCTTTTGAGCATTTTACATTATCTTTGACTCCCCCTCAATTGGCTATCAATTATTTAAGATATAAAGTATTCAACCAAAAATTGATCTCGATTTCATACTCGACTAAACAGTCAAATAAGATAATGACTATACCAAGAGATCATTGAGAGGAGAAATTGACTTTGATCACTTTAGAAGATGATTTAATTAACATAAATGATCATTGCAACAGTGAAATATTATGATGGCAAAAAGCATAATAAATTTCTAAATGTGTGAACAGATGCAATTAAAGTCAATTATGATCTATGCTCAAATTAATGTCCTATGTACAACATAGATATGAATAGAACAAAACAAATACAAATACAAAACCTATCCTAAGCAAGATTTCAAAAAGAAGATTATTTCAAGGAAAGCATCCCAATTGCTTTTCGTAAATGAATAAAACGTTTTTGATCCAAAGGTTTTGTTAGAAAGTCAGCTAATTGATCTTCAGTTGAAATATATGAAAGTTGAAGAGTATTTGATTCAACTAGCTCTCTAAGAAAATGATATCTAAGTTCAATATGTTTTGTTCTAGAGTGCAACACAGGGTTTTTAGAAATGTTAATTGCACTTGTGTTGTCACAAAGAATTGTTACCGAAGATGCTGAAATGCGGAAGTCACTCAATACCCTTTTCATCCAAATGAGTTGAGTTGAGCAACTTCCAGCTGAAATGTATTCCGCTTCGGCAGTCGAGAGTGCTATGCAATTCTGTTTTTTACTATGCCATCAACAAGGCAATGGCCAAGATAGAAGCATGCACCACTCGTGCTTTTCCGATCATCCACTGATCCTGCCCAATCGGCATCTGAGTATCCAACAATGTCCAGACTTGTTCCAATAGGATACCAAATTCCGAAATTATTGATCCTTTGATGTAACCGGATGATCCGTTTCACCGCTTTCAGGTGAACCTCCTTTGGTGCTGATTGATATCTCGCGCAATCCCAACACTAAAGGATATATCCGGGCGACTAGCCGTGAGGTAAAGTAGACTTCCAATCATACTTCTATACAGTTTTCTCGTCTACATTCTCACTATGTGATTCACTTCCAAGTCCCTTGTGGCTAGTTCCCATTGGAGTGTGGAAAATCTTTACAATTTTCTAGATCAAACTTTTTGACCAACTCCAGTGCATACTTGGATTGACTCAAGTGAATACCTTCATCATTTTGTTTAATTTGCAATCCAAGAAAATAAGACAATTCGCCCATCATGGACATCTCAAATTCGCTTTCCATGGTCTCCGCGAATTTAGAAGCATCATTATCTTTTGTCGCACCAAATACAATGTCATCGACATAGATTTGTGCTACAATGAAATTATTTTGATAATGCTTCACAAAGAGAGTCCTGTCAGCTCCCCCTCGAGTATAGCCCTTCTCCAAAAGGTGCTTTGTTAACCTTTCGTACCATGCTCGCGGTGCTTGTTTCAGACCGTAAAGAGCCTTTTTCAAACGAAAAACATGGTTAGGTTGTTTATGATCTACAAAACCTTTCGGTTGAGCTACATAAACTTCCTCATTTAAAAACCCATTTAGAAATGCGCTCTTGACGTCCATTTGAAAATAATTTGATTTTAAAATGACAAGCAATAGCAAACAATATACGAATGGACTCGAGTCTAGCTACAGGGGCGAAAGTTTCGTCAAAGTCTATACCTTCTACTTGAGAGTAGCCTTGAGCAACTAGTCGTGCCTTGTTCCTGATAATAGTACCATCTTCATCTTTCTTGTTCTTGAAGATCCATTTGGTACCTATCACATTATGTTGCTTTGGAGGCTTCGTAATTCCCAGACTTTGTTTCGCTCAAACTGATGGAGCTCTTCCTGCATTGCTTTAATCCAGTAGTCATCCTGAAGAGCTTCATCTATTGTCTTTGGTTCGATTAAAGATACGTAGCAAGCAAGTCCGCAAACCAACTGCCTTCGAGTTCTAACTCCTTCTTGTGGATCTCCAATGATGTTCGATTCCGGATGATCCTTGGAGATTCGTAGCGTTTGTTGAAAAGGAGTACTCGGAGGTACACGAGATGATTCCTGCACATCAGATAAACTAGAAGAACCATTAGATGCATCATTAATATTGGAAGTAGTATTATGAGAAGATGCACTAGCAGAGAATCATCATCTAGAGAGATATCGAGGGTAGATTTTTCAGATTCAAAATGAGAAGCTTCATCTACTTTAACATTTATAGATTCTACAATCCCGTCTTAGATTTCAATGTTAAAGTACTCGATATGCTCTGCTATTCGTAGAATAACCCAAAAAGATCCCTCACCACTTCGAGAGTCAAACTTTCCAAGATTTTCACGGTCACGTAAGATGTAACATCGACTCCCGAAGATACGAAAGTACTTGATATCCGGTTTTTCCTACTAAACCACAGCTCATATGGTGTATTCAAGGTTCCTGGGCGCAAATACACTCTGTTAATGACATAGACAGCGGTGTCACAGCTTCAGCCAAAAATGTAGCGGTAATTCCGGCTATGAAGCATCACACGCGCCATCTCTTGAACAACCCTGTTTTTGCGCTCAACAACACCATTCTGCTGAGTGTATAGGGTGCCGAGAATTCATGTTTAATGCCATTTGAAGTACAAAAAGTCAATGAATTTGAATTTATGAATTCTCCACCCCTATCACTTTCTAACACGAATGATCTTTTCATTCTTTTAATCATATACGATGGCAAATCTCATGAAAAGAGTCAAACGTATCAGCTTTCTCTCTCAAAAATGCTACCAAGAAAACCAGAGAGAAATCATCAACCAATAAAAAGATGTACCATTTACCTCCCAAAGGATGGTTGACGGGTCGGCCCCATTAAGTCCATGTGCAAAAGTTCCAAGGGCCGTTTTGTACCAACCGTGGTTCAAGTTTTGTGTGCAGTCCTAGACTGTTTACCCTTTTGGCAACCACCACACACAACATTTTGTTTAAATAAAAGCTTGGAATCCCCTTGACCACGTCCTTGTTTGAAATTCTAGTAAGTTCCTTAAAATTTAAGTGACCTAGCCTTTCATGCCAAAGAGTTTCATTATCACAAGCGGCTAAGTTACAATTTTTAGAAAATTTATTAGGAACAACATAACAATTGTTTTCAGATCTAACCCCTTTTAAAAAGAAGACATGGTCCTTATCAGTTACAACGCATTCAACCGATAAAAGTTAACTGAAAACCATGTCACAAAGTTGACTTATGCTTATGAGGTTGTCTTAAGGCCATCAACAAATAAGACGTTTTTCAAAATCGGGCCATCTGGAATAGCTACCGTCCCTTTCCAACAATTTTGGAAGATCGACCGTCTCCGAAAACAACGTGTCCTCCGGAGATTTTCTCAAGATTTTGAAAACTATTTTTGTCACCGGTCATGTGACGGAACACCCGCTATCCAGATACCAAGACGAGCTATCATATGCATGCAAGGAAATATTGGAACAAGACAAGGGAAAATTTCACCTTTGCGCACCCAAACCTTTTTGGAATGCGTCTGTAATGGTCGTGAAGTTTTGTGCCTAGGTGAAAGCGTCTTGTTAAACGATTGTTGCTCCTTGATGAAGTCGTCTTGTGCGGTGAACTACCAGTCTCTTTTCATTTGAAAAGTTTTGCTTTGATTTCCGAAAGGAGCCTTTTGGTAGTTGATGCAAGAGGTGCTTGAGAGGAGCGTATCGACTCCCGTCTTGCAATATCTCTTATGTGCCCTGCAACAAACACCACAACGAAAACATACTTATATCTTGACGTCCCAAAGAGGATGAAGTAGTTTGTTGTCGTTGTTTGTCTTGAATTCCCGGTGTCGGAGAGAGATACCGACTGAGGCACAAAAACTGTCCCACTCAACTTGGACTGTTTCCAGTTTGAGTGTATCCGAGGCCGAACCTATTTGATTGACCAAGACCAAGAAGTCTATCCAACTTACTCCTTCCTGAAGAGAATCGCTGTAAGTCATTCTTGAGTTGGAAAATGGTCTTTGTCATTTCCAGGTTATCCTGTCGAGCCTCGTTGTAGAGCTTTGAGAAGTGATTCGCGTTATCCACCAGATTTGTATGTTCCTTCTCAAGTTGCTCATTGGACTCTTGAAGGGAAGCATTTTCTTTTATCAGGTTTTCCCTTTCCACTTCAAGAGCGTTTGAGAGAGAGTCGCTCTTTTTGCTTCTTCTTCGAGATCATGCAATCTCCCTCTCAAACTCTTGTTTTGCTTAGCCACTTTCTTTGAGTCCCTCAAAAGTCTGTGGTAGGCTAGAGCAAAATCTTCACCTTCCGAATCATCCGATTCGTTGTCCGTTGCATTCTTTTCAACAGTGGAGTTGGACAACGACTCAGATGTATTGCCATAAAGCACATGAATGGTGAATGTGGACGCGTGGAATGCGGTGGAGCTCTTTTCTTCATCACTTGAAGACGACTCATTTGACGTTGAGTTGTCATCCCAAGTT
>JAQNDB010000845.1:0-35707 GCA_029204045.2 Tillandsia leiboldiana
TCCACCGCCTGGTTTCGTGCACCAGGGTTTCAGAAAAGGAGTCCAGGAGCTCCGTTTTTGGCCCGTCGCCCCGTTTTTGCCGTGTTTTTTAACCCGACGATGTTTTTTTAACAAATAACTTTTATTGTAGCTGTTCGGTGCGCACGGCAGGGTACTTCTTGTTGTTGGAGCTCCCGCACGTTTTCTCTCCTTCGTGTTTAAGGTGGGTCCTTTGAGACCAAGTATAGACTCGGTATTCTGTGTTAGTCGTTTAAACTGCATATTTGTATTACTAATGCTGACGGTCTCTATGTTTGCGATATTATCCTGTATTTCGGGTTTTTGTGCTCGTGGTTGCGACACGCGCACACCGCGGTCTGGCCACCGCAAAGGGTGCTCTTTTCCGGGAAAGCGGTCTTCGACCCGTGTTAACCCAGGTGAAGTGGTGGGCCCCCGTAGTGTGGGTTTGAGGCATCAAAAGGTGGGGGAAAAAGGTGCGACCTGTCGGACAGGCATCCGACGAGGTCAGGTGCCCCAAGGTGTGAGCGGTGCGATCCGTCGGGATAGGTGCCCGACGAGATCAAGTGATAGGTGTTACGGCAATTACAGATTTTGCAGGTGTACAATGTGTTCGCGTGTCACTCTTCCAGTGAGTCGAGTGGTTGCTCCGGATAGTCTTACTGTTTGGTTTGGCTTTCTTTCCTGCTTATTATTATTATCGCATGTCGCTGACTACCCACTCCGTGACAGGTTCTTCCAGGGTGAGCGGTAGACGACGGTGAGGTCGAGACGGGAGTGGTCGGGCTGTGAGGAGCCCTAGTCTGTATCTCCTTTTACTTTTCCTTGCATTTCATTTGATACTGTAGACTACGGTGGGTTCGCGATACCCTTGTGGGGTCGGTGTGGATGTTGATTCCCGTGCTCCGGATTTGATATTATGTTTCCTTTATTCGCCCGTTGGCCGTTTTTTTTCCAAAACAAAGTAACAAAAAAAGAAAAAGGAACTTCTAAACCGTTTTCAAAACCTCGGGTCGTGTGGACCTGTTTCCAAACCCTGTGGTTTTATGAGATTTCTAAACGTTTTCAAAACCTCGGGTCGTGTGGACCTGTTTCCAAACCCTGTGGATTTATGGCATCTTTCAAACCGCTTTCAAAACCTTGGGTCGTGTGGGCCTGTTTTCAAAACTGTGAGTTTTATCCTTTCAACTTGATTGGCGCGGGCACCCTGTTTAGTTTACATTGTTGATTGAATACTCGAACTGTTGTGGTTACTGAATGCTTGAGTTGAGATGTTGTAATAGCCGCGACGCCGTGCATATACAGAGGAGACTCTGCCCGATTTTCGAGTAAATCTGTATATGCGCGGGTCGGGCACGTGCCGGGGAGACTTCATTACAAAAAAAAAAAAAAAAAAAAATTTAAGGAACTTAATCAAACAACTCTTTCTTTTTCCGCTGAGCGAAACCCCCGGGCGTGACAGATTAAGATGGTATCAGAGAGGTTTTCTTTTAATCACAACAGTGAAGGTCCAACATCCACGGTAATACCACACGTAGCTTCGAGTAATGAAATGTGTAGGACATAGGGGTAGGACGTGAGTGATCGGGGGAGGGAAGGGGGAAAAAAATGTAGTTTCTTCTCTCTCGATACAGGGACGTTGTTCTAGCAGGGTCTAGGACTGATGTTTGTTTTTGGTTGTATGTGTGTACAGAAGTGGTTCGAACCAGAGCGTCGGCCGGGGACGAAGGGCGGATGCGACGGTCGGTGGCCGCTGAGAACCAACTCTTGCGGCAGCAACTGCAAGAGATGGCGGGAAATCTGGCGACGCTCACCGACCATGTGCGTCAGTTGACGCAGCGGCTTCCGGCCGCGACGGCGACGGTCGCACCGGGCCCCCCTCAGGGGCCAGCCGCGCCAAGCAGCGCCGCAAGTGACGGGGACTGGGGCAGGAATGGCCCCTCTCGATAGCAGCGACCGGGACAGCGCCAGCCCAGGCGACGACGCCTGTAGCACACCCCCCACAGCAGCGTCCACGGCACCAGCTCCGGGGCCCTTGGCGGGGGTACCTCGGGGGAGACATTGGTGGCACCCGTTCCTGTTGTGGCCGCCGCTGCCGCGGGGGAGGGGGCAGCTTCACTAACAGAGCGGGAGCGGGTACGAGCCAACCTGGCGGATTTCAAGAAATATGATCCACCCGTGTTCGAGGGAGAAACGACCGACCCTTGGGTCGTCGAGGATTGGTTGGATCGATGGAAAAGCTTTTTGAAGATTTGCTCATGGAGGACTGTGAGCGGGTTCCCCTAGCGGTCCACTGCCTGGGGGAAATGCCCGTTTATGGTGGAAGACGGTGCGCCCCGACCCAACCAAGGGCACCGTGCTGCCATCATGGACGACGTTTAGCAGGAGCTGTTTGGGGCTTTCTTTACCAACAGCGTCAAAAAGAAACTGGAGACGACTTAAATCACATCCAGCAGGGGAGCAAGACGGTTATTGAATACCAGCGCGGTTTTGTGCGATTGGCGAACTGCGTCCCTTTCGTCATAAGGGACGAAGCCCACAAGGCGCAACTTTTCGTGGATGGATTACGGAGTGATATCTTCCAGGTGGTACAGGCGGCCGATTTGCACACGTTCCAACAAGTCGTCGACCGGGCCACGGTGGTCGAGCGCGGGTTCGCAGTTACACGCGCCAAGAGGGAAGCCCCGGTACGGCACGAGGAAAAGAAGCGGCAACAACCGTACGTTGGGGGGGGTTCTTACAGTGGGAACCGGCCCCCCAAGCGGTGGAGACCACAGTCGGGGACCCGGAGCGCACCTGCAGGAGGACCGAGGCCGGGGGACAGGCCTTGCGTAATCTGCGGGGGGGCACATCAAGTGCTGGACTGCCCCAGAGAGTCGATCATTGCTTCCGTTGCGGCAAGCAGGGGCACTTCCGCCGCAACTGCCCCTTAACCTTGGGACCAGCCTCCTCTACTGCATCCACGCCTTCTACACAGTTCTCAGGGCGGGGGAAAGCTCCTATGGGGTCGACCTCTAGGCCTCCGGCAGCGCGTCGCGAGGAGACAAGGCAACCTCAACCGGGAGGGCGAGTATATTCAATGACCCACCAAGAGGCGGACCGGCCGGAGGACATGCTTGCAGGTATTACTTCTGTTTCAAATTCCCGAGCTAGAACCCTCTTTGATACCGGAGCAACACACTCGTTCATTTCTTGTGATTACGTGTTTATGCATGACCTTGGGGAGACACCTCTCCAAAACCGATTAACGGTCCAGACAGCGGGTGGGACACTGGAGGCGACCAGCTTAGTGGCCACCTGCCCAGTTATGTTAGGGCGACTGCCTTGCCCTTGGGACTTGGTGGTAATTCCCCTGAAGGAGTACGACATTGTTTTGGGCATGGATTGGCTCTCAAGGTACCAGGCGCTCATTGACTGCGAGAAACGGATGGTGCAGCTTCAAGAACCCAGCTTCCCTAAGAACGCGTATTTGGCGTGCAAGAGCATCTCCTTCCCAGCGGTCATCTCGGCGGCACGAGCCAGGAGGTTGGTGGAAGGTGGGTGCGTGGCCTACTTGGCATCGGTAGACATGGCCGCCCGACCCTCGGGGGTGCCGTCAGACATCCCGGTAGTGGCGGGACTTTCCCGATGTTTTCCCGACGGAATTACCCGGGATGCCCCCCGAGCGAGAGGTGGTGTTCCCGATTGAACTGCTACCGGGCACGCAGCCGATTACGAAGGCGCCGTACCGAATGGCTTTCGCGGAGTTGAAAGAGCTCAAGGCGCAGCTGGAGGATCTCTTGGACAAAGGGTTCATCAGACCGAGTGTGTCACCCTGGGGCGCACCGGTACTCTTTGTGCGGAAGAAAGACGGAAGCCTACGACTCTGCATCGACTACAGAGGGATAAACAAAGTTACAGTGAAGAACAAGTACCCCCTGCCTAGAATCGACGATCTCTTCGACCAACTGCGGGGAGCGACGGTCTTCTCAAAGATTGATCTGCAATCGGGCTACCATCAGCTTCGGGTTCGAAACGAGGACATTCCAAGGACCGCCTTCCGGACCCGGTATGGCCACTACGAATTTACAGTTATGCCCTTCGGGCTTACGAACGCCCCCGCCGTCTTCATGGATATGATGAACCGGATTTTTAAGCCCTTCCTAGATCGGTTCGTGGTGGTCTTCATCGACGACATACTGATCTATTCACCCACCGACGGGGAGCACGAACAACATCTACGGATGATCCTCCAGACCCTCAGGGACCACGAGTTGTTCGCTAAGCTCAAGAAGTGCGAGTTCTGGCTACGCGAGGTGGGCTTTTTAGGACATGTGATCTCGGCAAAAGGAATCGCCGTGGATCCCAAGAAGGTGGAATCCGTGACAGCCTGGCAGCCGCCAACTACGGTAACGGAGATCCGCAGTTTCTTGGGCCTCGCTGGGTACTACCGACGCTTTGTCGAGGGCTTCTCGAAGATAGCCGCCCCCCTGAACCGGTTGACTAGGAAAGGAGAAAAGTTTGTGTGGTCGACACAATGCCAGGAGAGCTTCGAAGAACTTAAAAGAAGGCTAACCAGCGCACCAATTCTCGTACTACCAACACCCGAAGAGGATTATGAAGTGTACTGCGATGCATCGAGGATCGGCCTTGGGGGTGTATTGATGCAACAGGGAAAAGTAATAGCCTATGCTTCCAGGCAGCTGAAAGATTACGAGAAGAATTATCCGATACACGATTTGGAACTGGCTGCAGTGGTCTTTGTTTTGAAGTTATGGAGACACTACCTCTTTGGTGTCCACTGTAACGTTTTCTCTGACCACCAAAGCCTTAAGTACCTGTTCACCCAGAAGGAACTAAACCTGCGACAGAGGCGGTGGCTCGAACTACTGAAGGACTACGATCTAACGATCCAGTACCACCCCGGGAAAGCAAACGTAGTGGCGGACGCTTTGAGCAGGAAGGGGCAACCAGAAGAGGCGACGGCACGCGCGATAACTGAGCAGAGCACCTTGATCGCGGAGTTCTCGCGATTGAAGTTGGAGGTGGTACCAATGGGCACAGTCGCACAGCTGTTGGCCTTGGTGGTAAAGCCGACGCTGTTCGAGAGAATTCGAGGGGGACAACAGGCGGACTCGTACTTGCAGCTCATACGAGACAAGATCTCGCCGGATCAAGGAGGTGACTTTTCCGTGGAAGAGGACGACACTTTACGGTTCCGCGGGCGGATCTGCGTGCCGGATACCCCGGAATTGAAGGAGGAAATCCTAGCTGAGGCACACCGCGCCCCTTATGCGGCACATCCGGGGGGTACAAAGATGTACAGGGACCTCAAGCAGACTTTTTGGTGGCCCAAGCTGAAGGGGGATGTGACTCGTCACGTTGCGCATTGCCTGGTTTGTCAGCAGATAAAGGCAGAGCATCAGCGGCCGGCGGGAAAGCTACAACCATTACCCGTACCGGAGTGGAAGTGGGATCAGATCACCATGGACTTCGTCACTGGATTCCCACGTTCACAGCAGGGGCACGACACAATCTGGGTCATTGTTGACCGGCTAACCAAGTCAGCGCACTTCCTGCCCATTCACACAATCTGGACCAGAGAGCGATTAGCCCAAGTCTACCTCAGCGAGATTGTGAGACTGCATGGAGTGCCGGCATCGATCACATCGGATAGAGACACACGTTTTGTTTCGAAGTTTTGGCAGAGCCTACAGCAGGCCTTGGGGACCAAATTACAGTTCAGCACGGCCTTCCACCCCCAAACGGACGGACAGTCGGAGCGAGTGATACAGACGCTGGAGGACCTGCTGCGAGCCTGTGTGCTAGATTGGGGGATCGGTTGGGAGCGTTACCTGCCCCTCGTCGAATTCGCCTACAACAACAGCTACCAGGCCAGCATCCAGATGGCACCCTACGAGGCCTTGTACGGCAGACGCTGCCGATCCCCGATCTGTTGGGACGACTTGGGAGAACGGAAGTTCTTGGGACCCGACTTGGTGGAAGAAACTGAAGAGAAGGTACGCCTTATCAGGAAACGCCTACTGACCGCCCAGAGCCGGCAAAAGAGCTACGCGGATCGGAGACGCCGGGACCTAGAATTCCAGGTGGGAGAACACGTGTTTCTGCGGGTCTCGCCGTCCAGAGGAATCAAACGCTTCGGGCTGAAAGGCAAGCTGAGCCCACGGTTTGTGGGGCCATTCGAGATCCTGGAGCGCATTGGCCCAGTGGCTTACCGCCTCGCCCTACCGCCGAACCTCAGCCGGGTCCACGACGTGTTCCACGTTTCGATGCTCAAGAAATACCTCCCCGACCCAACGCATGTCCTGGACGTCTCGACACTCGAACTGAAGGAGGACCTAAGCTTCGAGGAAGCCCCGGTGCGAATCCTAGCAAGAGAGAGCAAGACGCTCCGAAACCGAGTCATCCCCTACGTAAAGGTGCTCTGGAACAACCACGAGGAGCGGGAAGCGACGTGGGAGCTGGAATCCAAGATGAGGGAGGGCTATCCCTATCTTTTCACCGCGAACCAGGATTGAGTTTCGAGGACGAAACTCGTTTTTAAAAGGTGAGTGGTGTAATATCCGCTGGTTTAAAATACTGTGGTTCCGTTCTTGGGACCACTTTTGGGTTCTCTATTTCGCGCTTCGTTTCGGAGGTACGGGAGGGGGGGGACTAATAATTCTTTGTTTCTGGACAGATCGTCGGGGCTCGCGAGTATTTTTAGTCAATAAAGCTCGCGAAACGGAGACCGCCGGCGAAATCGGTTTTGGATTCCGACTCCGGAATCTCCCGGAATAAATTCCAGAAGGTGGCGGTTGGTTCTGGCGACCAACGCGGGGTACCAGGCAGACCGGAACCCAGTTCGAACCCGACCTTTTGGTTTTGGTTTATTTTGACTTGAAACGGGTTCATTTCCTTTCCCCTTTTCTGATCGCTCGGGCTTATATCTATCTCAACTTCCCTCATTCTAGGGTACGACACCCGAGCGCGGACGAGGAGCAGACTTTTCCCCCCCCCCCAACCGTACCCTCTTCCTCACCGATCGTGCGGAGGATCCAAGCGGCGAGACCAAGGAAGGAGAGGGAGACGACCTCACATCCCTTGTAGCCGAACTCGCGGGATCGGATCACCCTTCCCTCCGGCAACCGAGGTGAGCACGTTAGGGTTTTATTTTCTTGCTTTTCGGTACGAGGTTTTCCTTTGTTCGTCGGTGTTGCGGGCGATACGGGATGTCGAACGGGAGGCCGCCGCCGCCGTTGTTAAACGGGAGGCTGCCGCCGCCGTTGTCGTGTCCACGGGGTCGTCGCCGCAGTCGCCGGAGTCGCGGGATCGCGATCGGAGCCGAAAAAGGGGGGGGGGCCGTACTGTTCCTAGGGCAAACCCTGGCCGCGGTCCACCGCGCCGGCGTGCACCCGGCGCACGTGTCCGCGGCCCGGGACCGCGAACCCGGCGCACGGAAGGGTGCGCCAGGCCGCGCGGTCCACCGGGCCGGCGGGCACCCGGCACACGCCCCAGCGGCCTGGGACCGCAGACCCGGCGCACGGGTGGGTGCGCCAGGCCGCACGGTGCACGACATCAGTCGTGCACCCGGTGCTCGTCGCGCAGCGGGGGAGGCGATGAACCCGGTGCGCGCCTCCACCCGTGCGCGGCCCGGCCCAAGCCGCGGCGGTCCACCGCCTACAGCGTGCTCCCGGCCCGCGCCGCGGCCGCCTGCTGCCGTGAACCCGGTCCACGCCTGGTTTCGTGCACCAGGGTTCAGAAAAGGAGTCCAGGAGCTCCGTTTGTGGCCCGTTTCGCCCCGTTTTTGAGTGTTTTTAACCACGACGATGGTTTTTAACAAATAACTTTTATTGTAGCTGTTCGAGCGCACGGCGAGGGTACTTTTTGTTGTTGGAGCTCCCGCACGTTTTCTCCTTCGTGTTTAAGGTGGGTTCCTTTGAGACCAAGTATAGACTCGGTATTCTGTGTTAGTCGTTTAACTGCATATTTGTATTACTAATGCTGACGGTCTCTATGTTTGCGATATTATCCTGTATTTCGGGTTTTTGTGCTCGTGGTTGCGACACGCGCACCCGCGGTCTGGCCACCGCAAAGGGTGCTCTTTTCCGGGAAAGCGGTCTTCGACCCGTGTTAACCCACAAGGTGAAGTGGTGGGGGCCCCCGTAGGTGTGGGGTTTGAGGCATCAAAAGGTGGGGGAAAAAGGTGCGACCTGTCGGGACAGGCATCCGACGAGGTCAGGTGCCCCAAGGTGTGAGCGGTGCGATCCGTCGGGATAGGTGCCCGACGAGATCAAGGTGTATAGGTGTTACAGGCATTACAGATTTTGCAGGTGTTACATGTGTTCGCGTGTCACTCTTCCAGTGAGTCGAGTGGTTGCTCCGGATAGTCTTACTGTTGGGTTTGGCTTTCTTTCCTGCTTATTATTATTATCGCATGTCGCTGACTACCCACTCCGTGACAGGTTCTTCCAGGGGTGAGCGGTAGACGACGGTGAGGTCGAGACGGGAGTGGTCGGGCTGTGAGGAGCCCTAGTCTGTATCTCCTTTTACGTTTTCCTTGCATTTCATTTGATACTGTAGACTACGGTGTGGTTCGCGATACCCTTGTGGGGTCGGTGTGGATGTTGATTCCCGGTGCTCCGGATTTGATATTATGTTTCCTTTATTCGCCCGTTTGGCCGTTTTTCCAAAACAAAGTAACAAAAAAAAGAAAAAGGAATTTCTAAACCGTTTTCAAAACCTCGGGTCGTGTGGACCTGTTTCCAAACCCTGTGGTTTTATGAGATTTCTAAACCGTTTTCAAAACCTCGGGTCGTGTGGACCTGTTTCCAAACCCTGTGGATTTATGGCATCTTTTCAAACCGCTTTCAAAACCTTGGGTCGTGTGGGCCTGTTTTTCAAAACTGTGAGTTTATCCTTTCAACTTGATTGGCGGCGGGCACCCTGTTTAGTTTACATTGTTGATTGAATACTCGAACTGTTGTGGTTAACTGAATGCTTGAGTTGAGATGTTGTAATAGCCGCGACGCCGTGCATATACAGAGGAGACTCTGCCCGATTTTCGAGTAAATCTGTATATGCGGCGGGTCTGGGCACGTGCCGGGGAAGACTGAATTACAAAAAGAAAAAAAAAAAAAAAAAAAAAAATTAAGGAACTTAATCAAACAACTCTTTCTTTTCCGCTGAGCGAAACCCCCGGGGCGTGACAGCCCGCTGGCACCACCTCCAACCTCAGTCGTGAGAAATCCGCGATCAAGCTGCTCTGCTCGGTTATCGCGCATACCGATCCCCCTTCCAGTTGCCCTTTCCTGCTCAAAGCGTCTGCCACCACATTTGCCTTCCCGGGGTGGTATTGGATTGTTAGGTCGTAATCCTTCAGTAACTCAAGCCACCGCCTCTGTCGCAAATTTAGCTCCTTTTGGGTGAACAGGTACTTAAGGCTCTGATGGTCTGAAAAGACGTTACAGTGGACACCAAAGAGGTAGTGTCTCCATAACTTTAAAACGAAGACCACTACAGCCAGCTCCAAATCGTGTATCGGGTAGTTCTTTTCGTAATCCTTCAGTTGCCTGGAAGCATAGGCTATTACCTTCCCCTGTTGCATCAGTACACCCCCAAGGCCGATCCTTGATGCGTCGCAGTACACTTCGTAATCCTCTCCGGGGGTCGGCAGCACAAGTATCGGCGCCCTGGTTAGCCTTTTCTTTAGTTCTTCGAAGCTCTCCTGGCATTGGGCCGTCCACACAAACTTTTCTCCTTTCCTGGTCAACCGGTTCAGAGGGGCGGCTATCTTCGAGAAGCCCTCGATGAAGCGTCGGTAGTAGCCGGCCAGGCCCAAGAAACTGTGGATCTCCGTCACTGTAGTTGGCGGCTGCCACGCGGTTACCGATTCCACCTTCCTGGGGTCCACCGCGATTCCTTTCACCGAGATCACGTGCCCTAGAAATCCCACCTCGCGTAACCAGAATTCGCACTTCTTGAGTTTAGCGAACAACTTGTGATCCCTGAGGGTCTGGAGGATCGTTCGCAAATGGTACTCGTGCTCCTCGTCAGTGGGTGAATAGATCAGTATGTCGTCGATGAAGACCACTACGAACCGGTCTAGGAAAGGCCTGAAGATTCGGTTCATCATATCCATGAAGACTGCGGGGGCGTTCGTAAGCCCGAAAGGCATAACCGTAAATTCGTAGTGGCCGTACCGGGTCCGGAAGCCGATTCTTGGAATATCCTCGTTCCGAACCCGGAGCTGGTGGTAGCCCGACTGCAGATCAATCTTTGAGAAGACCGTCGCTCCTCGTAGCTGGTCGAAGAGGTCGTCGATTCTGGGCAGGGGGTACTTGTTCTTTACCGTAACCTTGTTTATTCCTCTGTAGTCGATGTAGAGTCGCAGGCTTCCATCTTTCTTCCGCACAAAGAGTACCGATGTGCCCCAGGGCGACACACTCGGCCTGATAAACCCTTTGTCCAAGAGGTCCTCCAGTTGCGCCTTAAGCTCCTTCAACTCCGCGAACGCCATTCGGTACGGTGCCTTCGTAATCGGCTGCGTGCCCGATAGAAGTTCGATAGGGAACACCACCTCCCGCTCGGGGGGCATCCCGGGCAGTTCCGTCGGGAAAACATCGAAAAAATCCCTTACTACCGGGATGTCTGACGGTGTCCCCGAGGGTCGGGTGATCAAGTCCACCGACCCCAAGTAGGCCATGCACCCCCCCCCTACCAATCTTCTGGCTCTTGCTGCTGAAATGACCGCAGGGAAGGAAGTACTCTTGCACGCCAGGTACACGTGCTCAGGAAAACCCGGCTCTTGTAGCCGCACCTGCCGTTTCTCGCAATCGATGAGCGCTTGGTACCTCGAGAGCCAGTCCATGCCCAGCACGGCGTCGTACTCCTTCAAAGGTATCACCACCAAGTCCCACGGGCAAGGCAGTCGCCCTAGCCTGATCGGGCAGGCGGCCACAAAGTTAACCGCCTCCAGGGCCCCAGCTGCCGTTTGGACCGTCATCCGATTTGGGAGAGGTGTCTCCCCAAGGTCATGCAAAAACACGTAGTCACAAGAAATGAACGAGTGTGCTGCTCCAGTATCAAAGAGGGTTCTAGCACGGGAATTTGAAACAGAAGTAATACCTGCAAGTACGTCCTCCGGCGGGTCCGATTCTTGGCGGGTCATTGAATAAACTTGCCCGCCTGGTTGAGACTGCCTTTCCTCCTCGCGCCGCGATGCCGGGGGCCTAGAGGTCGACACCAAAGGAGCTTTCCCCCGTCCGGAAAACTGTGGCGAAGGCGTGGAAGCGGCAGAGGATGCTGGTCCCAAGGTTAGGGGGCAGTTGCGGCGGAAGTGCCCCTGCTTGCCGCAGCGGAAGCAATGATCGACTCTCTGGGGGCAATCTAACACTTGGTGTGCCCCCCAGCAAATTACACAAGGCCTGTCCCCCGGCCTCGGTCCTCCTGCAGGTGCGCTCCGAGATCTTGACTGTGGTCTCCACCGCTTGGGGGGTCGGCTCCCACTGGAAGAACCTCCCCCATAGTACTGTTGTTGCCGCTTCCTATCCTCGTGCTGCGCCGGGGCCTCCCTCCTAGCACGTGTAACAGCGAACCCGCGCTCGACCACAGTGGCCCGGTCGACCACTTTCTGGAACGTGTGCAAGTCGGCTGCCTGTACCACTTGGAAGATATCACTTCGTAAGCCGTCCACGAAAAGTTGCGCCTTGTGGGCTTCGTCCCATATGACGAAAGGGACGCAATTTGCCAATCGCACGAATTCGCGCTAATATTCCATAACTGTCTTGCTCCCCTGCTGGATATGGTTCAAGTCGTCCTCCAGTTTCTTTTTGACGCTGTTGGTGAAGAAAGCCCCGAACAGCTCCTGCTTGAACGTCGTCCATGATGGAAGCACGGTGCGCTTGGTGGGGTCGGGGCGCACCATCTTCCACCATAAGCGGGCGTTCCCCCCCAGGCAGTGGACCGCTAGGGGAACCCGCTCGCAGTCCTCCATGAGCAAGTCTTCAAAAAGCTTTTCCATCGATCCCACCCACTTCTCAACGACCCAAGGGTCGGTCGTTTCTCCTTCGAAAACGGGTGGATCGTATTTCTTGAAATCCGCCAGGTTGGCTCGCACCCGCTCCCGCTCCGTCAGTGAAGCTGTCCCCTCTCCCGCGGCGGCGGCAGCCACGGTAGGGAAGGGTGCCACCATGGTCTCCCCTGAGGTACCCCCGCCAAGGGCCCCTGGCGCCGATCCCGTGGACGCTGTTGCCGGCGCTGCTGCCGGCGCCGTGGTCTGGGCTGATGCAATCCCGGCTGCTGCCGCCGGTGGAGGGGCCACTCCTACCCCAGCCCCCGTCGCTTGCGGTACTGCTGCTGGCGCGGTTGGCCCTTGCGGAGGGGCCGGAGCGACCGTCACCGTCGCGGCCGGTTGCTGTTGCGTCAACTGACGCACATGAGCTGTGAGGGTCGCCAGCTGCCCCGCCATCTCTCGCAGTTGCTGCCGCAGGAGCTGGTTCTCCGCGGCCGTCGATGCCGTCGCATCTGCCCCCGCGCCCTCGGTCGACGCTCGAGTTCGTACCATCGTCTGTACATACATGCAACCAAATTTAGCTCTAGTCTCCGCTAGAAGCAACCACCATACATCGAGAGAGAAAGAATCTACACATCCCCCCCCCCCGATCACTCTCGTCCTACACCCCTATGTCCTGCACACTTCATTTATTCGAAGCTAAGTGTGGTATCTCCGTGGATGTTGGACCTTCACTGTTGTGATTAAAGAAACCCTCTCTGATACCATCTTAATCTGTCACGCCCCGGAGGTTTCATTCAGCGGAAAAGAAAGAGTTACTTGTTTGGCGTGTAAATTTTTTTGAAGTTCGGTCTTCCCCGGCGCGTGCCCAGACCCGCCGCATATACAGATTTACTCGACAAACGGGCAGAGTCTCCTCTGTATATGCACGGCGTCGCAGCTAGTACAACAGTTAAACACAAGCATTCATTCAATCACAACAGTTCGGGACATAACTACGAATGCAGAATAGGAATAATGCGCTAGGCCGGTCAAGTTGAAAGGATAAACTCACAGTTTTGAAAGCAGGTCCACAAGACCCGAGGTTTTGAAAATAGTTTGGAAAAGCCATAAATCCACAGGGTTTGGAAAATGGGTCCACATGACCCAAGGATTTGAAAATAGTTTGGAAAAGCCATAAATCCACAGGGTTTGGAAAACGGGTCCACACGACCCAAGGTTTTGAAAATAGTTTTCACAATTCTTTTCTTTTCTTGTTGTTTTGCTTTGAAAACGGCCGACCGGAGATAGTAAAAAGAACCAACATTTCATATCCAGAGTAAAAGCATCAACATCCACACCGACCCCACGAGGGTATCGAGAACCACACAGTAGCCTACAGTATCAAATGAAATGCAAGGAAAGGTAAAGGAGATACAGACTAGGGCTCCCCACGGCCCGACTACTCCCGCCTCGGCCTCACCGTCGTCTACCTCTCACCCCTGGAGTAACCTGTCACGGAGTGGGTAGTCAGCGACACAATGATAATAATAATAAGCAGGAAAAATACCAAACCCAACTGTAAGACTATCCGGAGCAACCACTCTGCTCAAAGGGAAAGGTAACACGCGAACACCTGTAACACCTGTAATACCTGTAACACCTGTAACACCTGTAATACCTGTAACACCTGTAACACCTGTACACCTGACCTCGTCGGGCACCTACCCCGACGGATCGCACCGCTCACACCTTGGAGCACCTGACCTCGTCGGGCACCCACCCCGACGGATCGCACCGCTCACACCTTGATGCCTCAAACCCCACACCTACGGGGGCCCCCACTACGTCACCTCATGGGTCTACACGGGTCAGAGACCGCTTTTCCGGAAAAGAGCACCCTTTGCGGTGGCCAGACCGCGGGTGCGCGTGTCGCAACCTCGAGCATAGTAACCAAGATACAGGGTAATATCGCAAATCATAGAGACCGTCAGCATTAGTACCGATAACATGCAGTTAATATCCTTCCAACAATACCAACTCTATGCTAAGTCTCAAAGAAAACCCACCTTTTCGTTGTCGCGCTCCTGGTCCACGCTAGGTTCTTCCGCGTCTCGGTGTGCCTGCCCGGACCTACATGAACCTGCCGTACAGGAGTCAGTAACTCAAACTCCGAAAAGATAAAGGACGGCGGAACACCCGACCCTTCCGGTCGGTCGCGGGGCACGCCCGGCCGATCCGGCGAAGACGGCGACGTCCCCGGGCGAGGACCAAAAACGCGGACGGCCCACAACTCCTGCGGGATACCCGGCCCCGTGCGGCCGTGCGGTTGCGCCGCCCGCATGCGCGGGTGGGCGCGCGCATGGCCCCTTGCGGGCCGCGCGGCCGCGCCGCCGGCATGCGGGTGCTGCCCGCGTGCCCGGGTGCGCGCGCGCCCGGCCCCCCCCGCGCGGGCTATGCGGCCGCGCCGCCCGCATGCGGGTGTACGCGCGCACCCGGCTCCGCGCGGGCTGCGCGGGCGCACCGCCCGCATGCGGGTTGCGCACGCGCGCCTGGCCCCGCGCGGGCCGCGCGGGCGCGCCGCCCACATGCGCGGCTCCGCGCGCGCCGGATTCCGGCGAAATCGTCACCTCCCCCCTCCCCGTTTGCTATAAACAAGAATTCAAGAACTCAAGAAACCACAAAACCACGCTCACCTCGGTTTCGTCGGCTAAGGTTGGTCGAGGGGAGGATCGTCCCGTTCTTGCGTGCCCGGTTTCGAAGGTTGTGCCGTCGTTCTCCCCTCTCCTCGGTCGCGCCGCCTTGGTTCTCCACGCGATCGGTGGGAAGGAGTAGGGTTGGGGGAGTCGGTTCCTCGTCCGCTCTCGGGGTAGCGTACGCCTAGGGTGAGATGAGTTGGGAATTAAGTCGAACCCTGTTCCCCAAAACGCGAGTTAAACCGAGCGGTCCAAATGAGAAATGGGGATGAACCCAACACCAAATCAAAAGGACTTAACAGGTCGGGTGTGAACCAGGGTGTGACACCCCCGAAATTTGGATTAGTCCTCTATATAAATGATATAATCGGACTAAAATCTCTAACCCGGCTATAGCATTTTGGATGGTAGCAAGATCCAAGAGGAACATGAGAGTTAAGCGTGCTAGAGCTAGAGTAGTTCTAGGATGGGTGACCCCCTGGGAAGTGGGGCGTCACAGTTGGTATCAGAGCCATTCACCAGCCGGAAATGTGAGTTGAGTCTCGGCTGAGCTTGGGTTATATAGCGGGTAGAGCGAGGCTCCCCGGCTAATGACCGTTGTGGGTGGAGTGCAGCTCCCCACAAGGTCGGCTAAGGCTAGCGAGACGAGTCTCACATCGCCTGGTGCTTGTGAGTGTGCTTGAGCCTGACGTGGACGTCAGGGCTTAAAGGGGGGAAGAATGTGACACCCCCGGAATTTGGATTAGTCCTATATATAAATGATATAATAGGACTAAATCTCTAACTCCGCTATAGCATTTTGGATGGTAGCAAAATCCAAGAGGAACATGAGAGTTAAGCGTGCTAGAGCTAGAGTAGTTCTAGGATGGGTGACCCCCTGGGAAGGCGGGGCGTCACAGTAATTTGACACCCCCGGAATTTGGATTAGTCCTATATATAAATGATATAATAGGACTAAATCTCTAACCCGGCTATAGCATTTTGGATGGTAGCAAAATCCAAGAGGAACATGAGAGTTAAGCGTGCTAGAGCTAGAGTAGATCTAGGATGGGTGACCCCCTGGGAAGTGGGGCGTCACAGTTGGTATCAGAGCCATTCACCAGCCGGAAATGTGAGATGAGTCTCGGCTGAGCCAGGGTTATATAGCGGGTAGAGCGAGGCTCCCCGGCTAATGACCGTTGTGAGTGGAATGCAGCTCCTCACAAGGTCGGCTAAGGCTAGCGAGACGAGTCTCACATCGCCTGGTGCTTGTGAGTGTGCTTGAGCCTGACGTGGACGTCAGGGCTTAAAGGGGGGAAGAATGTGACACCCCCGAAATTTGGATTAGTCCTCTATATAAATGATATAATAGGACTAAAATCTCTAACCCGGCTATAGCATTTTGGATGGTAGTAAGATCCAAGAGGAACATGAGAGTTAAGCGTGCTAGAGCTGGAGTAGTTCTAGGATGGGTGACCCCCTGGGAAGTGGGGCGTCACACAGGGTCCGGTTCGCCTTGAAAACCGTGTTGATTGCCTGAACCGCTAGCAGCCTTCTGGAATTTATTCTGGGAGATTCCGAAGTCGGAATCCAAAACCGATCGCGCCGCCGATCTCCTTTTCGCGAGCTTTATTGTCTAAAAATACCCGCGAGCCCCGACGGTCTATCCGGAAACAAAGAAATATTAGCTCACCCTCCGGACCCCCGAAGCGAAAAGCGGTGCACAGAAAACCAAAAGAACCCAAGATTAAAAATCCTAAGCATTTTAAACCAGCGGCTACTACAGAAACTCTTTTTAGTGGGGGAGGATGTGATGATCCGGACTTCCATAGAGATTTTGCAGCGTTAACAGTGACTACAGGAAGCTTACACAGTGTAATGGAGCTTGTAGTATCGAAATCGGACCTCAGAAAGGACCCGGTGCAAAATCAGATAAAGTGGGCTCTTTCGGGTGCTTTCGGTAAAATTTCGGATGAGAATTTGGAGAAATGGGCGGCGGAATTGGACTTAGCGCGCGAAAACGATCAAAAATGGACTATTTACTTGTTTTCGGCGCCAAGGTACTGTTCACGCCGGAACAGTAACTCCGGCCACCGGAAAAACTGTTCCGGCGACCGGCGGCAAGCGGCGAGCGGCGGAGCACGGCGGAGCGCAGCTGCGGAGCGGGCCGCAGGCAGGCGCGCGGGCGCGGGCAGGCGCTCGGGCAGGTGCGCGGTCCATGGGCCGGCGTGCACTGGTGGGCAGGACACGTGGCAGCTTGTGATTTGTTGGTGTTGTGGGCGCGGTCCACCGGGAAAAAGTAGGGTGTACGGTGGGCCGGTGGGGGGACACGTGGCGCACACTGGTTGGCCGGTCCACGTGCGCTCGGTCCACAGAGCAGGTGCGGCCGCCTCGGGGCGCATGCCTGGCAGGGGGCGTAGGCGACGCTGGCAGCGCGCACGTGGGCGCGGCATCGATGTGTTGACCAAGTGGTTGCCATGTGTCGATCCCTCGTTGGTCCACGTGTCGAGCGGTGAGGGGCCAGTCTTGCTGTAGCCTGTTTGGTGGGCTACGTGGGCTCCTGTGGGCGATTCGGGCTTGAACAGTGTTGGGTCGGGCCCAACACTGTAGCAGCCCGAATCAATTCGGGCGCCCGGAATCGGGACAAATCCATCATTTCTTGAATTGTTCCTGGAGCCTATAAAAGGGATCCGAGTCTTCATCTTTCCCCTTTTTTGGGCATTTCCGAGCCTCCCCTCGCCGCAGCACCTTCAGCAAAGATGATCCCCGCGCTGTGCTGCACTCATCTGCGGAGTTTGGAGATTTTTATGTGGCACGGGTTTCGAGATTCCCTTTTTCTTGGCGCGTTGCGACGTTCTTTCGCCGGTGTTTCTTCCGTCGTGTTTCGGTGCACGAGCTCCCCCGGCCTACTCCGACCACCTTTTTGAGCGATTTCTTCGCCGCTGGATCCGCGACGGATAGAGCTACGATCTTGGTATTTCTTGCTTTCCCTTGTTTCGCACTTTTTGAAGAGTTTTTCCATGCTTACTGTGACCCCATTTTCTGATGGAATTTCTGGACAGCGACACCTTGCCGGATTTTTATCTCCGCAACCGGGCATCGAATGCAGACGTGCTTGTGCACTTTTTTCGTCTACTCGATGCGAGGATTATCACAGTATTTTTCCTGGATTTTTCTGAGGTTTTCCCGAAGGTATATGTTTTCCCCCTTATCTATGCATGGGATTACAGTTATGTTGCTGTGTGGTTTTGCGCACCCTGTGTTGTGGAATTTGTAACTCGGCCTATGGGGCTCGAAATTTGACGTGCAGGTATTCGTTTCGAAGGTATCGACGCGACGATCGCGACTGTATTTTTGTGGGATTTTTCAAAATCCGTTCTGTAGGTGAAAACTGCACATCTTCGGGGCTGTTTTCTGATGTTGTATATCCTTGGATATTTTGGGGAATAAAGTGTAACCTTGGACCTTTTTTTTGTCCCTAGGAGGGTTCGTGAGTGTTTCTGAACCGGTTGGAACTGGAGGAAATGAAGATAGTGGATTCTGGGTGTTTTCAGCTGTTTGGAGCTGAGGCTTTCGCGTCATGTACCGAGGGTGCAGTTTTGGCGAATTTTGGACTGTGAGCGGCTACACACTTCACCGACTTCGGCTTTGCCTGCGGAAAGCGCTTCAGGTGGGTGCTTTGTTTCCAGAACCGGTGGACGGTTCTCTAATTCTGTATGTTAGGATGCATGCATGTTTAGGGTACATGGTTTATATTTGTAAGGTAGGTAAGCTTGATAATGATAATTGTATAAATGATTGCAAGAATAGTATTTATGAGGTATACTGAGGACTTGCATGATTTGGACATCTATATTGATGATTAGTGTAAGCTTACCTAGGATAATGTTACCCTATGAGATTATGTAACATGCCATGTTAGCACATAGCCTTTCATGTGGTTGGTTTATGTTTTGGGACAGGATTTTGTAGCTATGTGCGGATTTTCACTCTGAGGAGTTATTATAATCGAGGATTATGATCAGGTGTAGGCATGTGGTTTACTTCTATATCATTCTTGAGGACAAATGCATGCTTGTATGGACATATAGTTAGGCCACCCTTTTTTGCTACACTACTTATTGGAACTTGACTTAGGAGAAACCATGCTTTTCCTTTCTCCTTCTTGTTAGTCAGGTGGTCAGTGTTGCTCGGGTTCGAGCAGGGGTCTGGGTAGTGTAGTCGGGACTTTGTGTCTGGGACAGGTTGGATTAGTTGTGGGGCTTTGCGGCAACCGCGGATATTGGGCGGTTGACCGGATGCTTATCTATGCACCAGATTGGGTATCAGTTTTCTCTAGTGGATAGAGTTTCCCACTTATCATTTAGTTGCATCCGATTGAGGTCGGGTCTCTCTTTAGTAGTTGGGGTTTCCCACTTTGATCAGATTTGTGATCAAAGTCCTACTATACAGAGATACTTGTTACAGAGATACTATACTCGTGTGGGTCGCTCCCCTCGAGTGCCACTTCGGAGTAGGCTTTAGACAGTGACGGGTACCGGTCGATTGATGATTTTGGGATGCGAGCCGTGTGGGCCGATCCCGCAGTTTCGAGCCATGTGTGCAGATTTCGCTGAGCAGGTAATGCCAGTTTTACTGGTGGCACAAGATTAGGTTATTACCGACATTTACCTTCTTGTTCCACTCGTGTCAGGGGGGACCGAGTGGAGTCTAGTAGCTGTATTTAGACCAGTGCTAGTGTTGTTGGGAACCCTTTGGGGACTGTGGTCCTGAGGTCTTTGTGAGTTGTGGACCGTTGTGCGACAGGCTTGGTGATCTTGAGTTTATCCGTTCTGAGAGAGAGAGTGGATTTTGACTATAGCCTGCATGAGCCACTCCTCGATAGCGAGTTAGTCCGTTTGGACGCCCTACGTAATTCCTGCCCGTCAGCGGTAGGTGGTTGTAGGTGGGCGCAAGTTTGACTAGACCAGATGTGGCAGTCAGCTCGATTGGGTCGATTGTGCACTTCATGTGCTAGTGGCTGCATACCATTATTTGGTTCTCCCCTTTTGAGCATTTAGATAGAGGCATGGTAGCTGTTGAGAGTCTCCAGCTTTCCTATTTCAGTATTTACTACTTTGGTTATCTTATGCCTCTAGTTGACTTAGTGGGCAGATCGTCGGGCCTGGTGGCGGTACCCACTGAGGACTCCCTTTTTAGGTGTAGTTCTCACACCCGTTGGGGGTTTTCCCCCTCCCCTTCTTTTCTCTCCTTTGTTTTGCAGAGTCTTACCGGGTGTTGCGGATTCTGCGGTTGTTGTTCGAGGCGAGGGAGTCGCGTGCTAGATCCCTACCCGCCGTTGGAGAGTAGCGGTACCCCTTCAGAGGAGATCTTCAGTAGATTAGTTGTTTCATTTTTTCTCTCTTGAGAGACTGATGTAGGGAGGATATATTATGTATCGAGAGACTGTACACTGGTGTATTTATTGGAGATACCTCCCGGTTGGGTTCAGAGCTTGTATATGAGGATATTGTATTATTATTTTTTTTGGAGACGGACATTGTTGTATTATTTCCAGTTGTACAGTGATTGATTTTAGTTATACAGTAGATTTTTATTTATAGCTCTGATATCTGTTTAGCTGTAGTACTTTTCTTGCAGGTAGGACGCTTCGCTTATGCAGGTTGGCATAGGTGGCGAATCTGTTGGCGAGCCCGGGTCGCAGTTTCAACCCCGGGGCGTGACACTTTTGGTGCTTCCAACCTTGGGGACTTTTACAGAGGAATCACATGCAACCCTCCTTCATCTTCATCAGCAAGGAGATGGACAAAAGGGGCTTCATCACCATAATCTTCTCCTTGAGGCAAGCACCACCATTGTTGCTGTTGGTGGACCTTCCTGTCGCTTTTCAGTGCGAAATTTCCCCTGGACTCATTTCTTGGAAGTTTGAGCTCATTTTTGGTTCTACATTTTCACAAGAGGTAAGGCTACAATCTTTGTATTCAACTCTCCCCTCCGGTCCCATGTTTTTACAGAGTTTTAGGGTGATCTTTGGGACCCTTCATTTCAGCCTGGAATCCTGAACAGTCCTCAGCGTTTTGGCTTTTCTGATTTGTAGGAGTGGAATTTTTGGATGATTTTTGCAGGGAGATTTCCAGGATTCGAAGATCAACAATATTGGTAGGTATCATTTTCCCCAGCTCTGAGTTTATATTAGGGTTTATGCATGATCTTTGGAGCACCTTGTTGCATTCGTGCACAGATGGAACTTGGTGGATAGTTCAAAGTGTTTATTGGTTTTCTCCTTCATCCGAACATGAAATTTGGAGTTCTTTAGCTCAATTTGTATCTACTCTCGACAAGGAATCCAATGGTACCTCTCTTGCGGGATTTGGAGCATGTTTGATTAGGTAACTTTAATGATCTTTCCAAATGCTATTATATGGATTACTGCAGTCCCTATTTTAGTTTTGATTTGAGCAATGCACCTTGGAATGCAGATAACTTTGTGGATATAAGGTATTTTTCTGAAATTCAAGTTAATACTTCTTCTTAACTTCAAGGTGAGCAAATTCTCTTTTATGATCTGTGGATAAATCCCTTTGGAAAAGCCCCTAATTAAGCTTGGAAATGCTAGCAAGTTTATGTTAGCAATATTTGGACAGCATTGTGATTCTTGCTACAATTGAATGTTAAGGGAAATTAATGGTGGATTTTGAGGACTTTGAGATGTTTGTATGAAAGAGGACATCCTTGTTTTATTGTTAGAGACTTCATTTTGAGGTATTTGGGGCTGCACTTACATCTTCTTTAACTTAGTCTCAATTGCTGAAATTCTGGAATTTAATTACGCAGCGTGCATTGTTTCAGTGATTGCGCCCAATCCGTAAGGCGGATTTGGATGATTTTCGCGGCATCGGTCTCCTTTGGAGGATAAGGATTACTCACGCCAATTTCAGCTATAGCGGGCAGTGGATCGTCAAGTTTCAGGTGGGTGGTTGTGCTTTGCCGAAAACAACGATTTACCCACTCGGGCTATTGGTTTCCCTCATGGCATAGTTGATTGTTGTTCTCTTCTCCTTGGTATAATATGCTTGGATATCCATGTTTAGATTAAGTTATTTGATCCTTAGCTTATGCATGAGTAAATGATTAGTTGGTTGAAATTATATTATCTCATATGAAGTTGATTATAAGTGATCATCCTTAAACCTATTCTATGTGAGGGTAATTTGGAAACTAATCTTCAACCTACACCTTGTGATGAATGGTTAACATAATTATGTGAGAATGATGGTGATAGTTATATGTGAATGGTTGATTGATTTATGTGAGGACTTGATGGGGTTATGTGAGAAGTGCTTGGTTGCTTATGTGAGAAGGACTTGGTTGATCTATTTGAGAATGGCTTATATGAGAGTAGTTGGTTTGGTGATCCTTAGCCTCTACTTTGTGATATGAATTATAGTTGTTGATCCTTAACCTACAATGTGTGATGTTGAGCATAGATGTTGAGTCATAACCTATCTATGTGAGAATAATTAGTTGATTGATCTTTGGTCTAGCTTATGTGAAAATGGGTGTTGATGTTGGTTATTGATCTAGTCGATGTGAGAATGACCTATGCTTTTGATTCCTAGTTCATTCATGAAAAGATGGTTATCATTGTGAGTTGAGGCATGTTCCTTATGAGACTAAGCATTGTTCATGACTCCTATTACCTCCAAATGAGATTGGATGTTGTTGGTAGATCCTATGTTCATCCTATGTGAGATCAAGGAAAGTTGTTGAACCTTAGTCTATTCATTGGTGATACTTGATTGAATGTCCATGTTTAAGTGATGTTAAATGATCTTTAGCATATCCATGTGAGAATGTGAGGTTTGATAAGTGTTGTACTCCTTTAGGTGATGTTGATGATAAATGATATTCTTTAACCTATATTCTGTGTGAGTTATTCCTTATGAGAGAATATACTAGTCATGATCTAATCTGTGTAAGAACACTGTTAGATACCTTTCTTTCATTCTACATGAGGACACTTGCATGCTTGTATGGACATCTAGATAGGCCACCTTTTTCTGCTACACTTTCATGTTGGAATCTGACTTAGGAGAAACCATGTTTAGCTGTTCTCCTTTTTATTCAGATGCATGTTGCTCGAGTTAGAGCAGGGGTTCGGGATAGTGTAGTTGAGGCCATTGAGTTTGGGATAGGTTAGACTCGATTATGGATTGTGGGGCATTGTGGTAACCGCGGACATTAGGCGGTTAGCCAGATGTTGATTACTTTATCAGATTTTGGACTTGTGGGGTGTTGCGGTGATCGCGGACATTGGGCGGTTGACCGGATGTTTACTTATGCATCAGATTGGGTATCAGATTTCTCTAGTGGATGGAGTTTCCCACTTATTGAGTATTATTGCACCAGATTGGGGATCGGGGTTTCATTAGTGGATGGATTTTTCCACTTTGATCATAGTCATGATCAAAGTCCTGCTATACAGAGATACTTGTTACTGAGATACTTTACTCGTGTGGGTCGCTCCCCTCGAGTGCCACTCCGAAGGTAGGCTTTTCGGACCCAGCCTTGTGTGCCGGTCTGATACTTATTTTGGGATGCGAGCCGTGCGGGCCGATCCCGCGGTTTCGAGCCTTGTGTGCAGATTCTGCTGAGCAGGCAATGCCAGTTCTACTGGTGGCACATCAGATTGGGTTATTTGGACAGATACGGTTTTTTGATGCATTCATACAGTCATTTCGTTTGATACTGCATTTAGAGGCATTTTAGTGGTAGCTTCCTTTTATCAGTAGTGTTGTTTATAGCTTACCACCTCTCTTATTCTTTTTCTTGCCTCTGGTAGACTTAGTGGGTACGTCGGGGTTTGAGGTTTTACCCACAGGGGGAGGCTACTGATTTTACTGGTGGTTCTCACCCCCATTGTTGTTTTTCCCCTTTCCTCCCTTTGTTTTGCAGTGTCTGCTGCGGGAGTTGCGGATCTATCGGTTGGCGGTTCAAGGCGAGGGAGTCGCGAGATAGATCCATACCAGTGTTGATTTCTACAGTGGGATAGATGTACCAACCCGGATTGTGGGTTTCACTGTACACAGTTGTATTTTATTATTTCTGTTTATCTCCCTTTTTGGATTTATAGATGTTGTATAGGTGGCTTTTACTTGTATTACAGTTTCGGTGGATCGGATTATTGTATCATTATTTATGGGAGATAGATATTGTACTGGTATTTTTCAGTTGTGTAATATCATAGACTTTTGTAACGATGTATACCTCCTGCTAATAAAGTTTTCATTTTATGTAACTAATGTAACGGGTTTACTAAAGTCGATAATTCGGAGGTGCGGGTATTTTTCTGTGGTAGAGCTCGGAAAGCGGAGGACGGCAGCGCGATCGGATCCGGATTCCGAGTTACGGAACTCCCGGAAAGGGGTGGAAAGTGATCGCAATGGCCAGATAATGCATCGAAATCCGCGTAAATGGTTTGGCACGCTTTCCGAGGGGAAAAAAAGAGGACTTATCTTTAAAGAATTATTCCAAAGAATATTAATTGAGGAATTAATTAATTGAGGAATTAATTAATTAATTAAGGAATTATCTCTAAGGAATTATTCCGAAGGATCTTATCTGAGGAATTAATTAATTGAGGAATTAATTAATTAGGATTTTAATACACGATGTGGATTTTGCCGTACAAGAAGATTTAATTTGTGACTTCTCCGGAAAGAAAGAAAAAGTGAAACCCTAACCGAAAGAAAGAAAAGGTGAAACCCTAACCGAGAGAAAGAAAGAGCGAAAGAAAAGAAAAGAGAAGGCGAAACCCTAATCGGAAAGGAACGGTCGGAAAGAAGGTGAAGACGGAGGGACCTAGACCCCCCCGACGAGCGTGACGAAGCCGGGAGCGTGATCGGATTACCGTCTCTGGCGATTAGAGGTAACCTAGATTTATGTTTGTGTATTTCGCTCGGTTTTTGGGGTTTCGTTCTCTTTCACGGAGTCTTAGGAAGAGTCGTCGCCATCCTAGGCGTCGTCGCCGTGGAGCCCTAGGGCATCACCGCCGCGACCGGGGATGCGCGCCGTGCGGGGACGGTGCCCGCACGATCGCAACAAGTGCCGCGCGGGACCAAGGTCCCGCGAGGCCGAGGATAGCGTAAGCGCCGCGCGGGGCAGGTGCCCGCGCGGCCGCGACAAGTGCCGCGCGGGCGGGCGCCCGCGTGGCGGCAGCGCGTGCCGCGCGGGGCACATGCCCGCGCGGCCGCGGCGCTTGCCGCGCGGGCGGGCGCCCGCGCGGCGGCGGTAGCACGCGCCGCGTGGGGCTCAGGCCCGCGCGGGCAGGCGCCCGCGCGGCGGTGGCAGCACGCGCCGCGCGGGGCTCATGGCCGCGCGGCCGCGGCTGCTTGCCGCGCGGGCAGGCGCCCGCGCGGCGGCCGCAGCGCGCGCCGCGCGGGGCTCATGCCCGCGCGGCAGCGGCTGGATGCCGCGCGGGCAGGCGCCCGAGCGGCGGTAGCAGCACGCGCCGCGCGGGGCTCATGCCCGTGCGGGCGGGCGCCCGCGCGGTGGCGGCAGCGCGCGCCGCGCGAGGCTTAAGCCCGCGCGGCCGCCGCTGCGTGCCGCGCGGCGGCGGCAGCGGCAACACGCGCCGCGCGGGGCTCATGCCCGCACGGCCGTGGCTGCATGCCGCGCGGGCAGGTGCTGCGCAGCGGTGGCAGCAGCGCGCGCCGCGCGAGGCTTATGCCCGCGCGGCCGCGGCTGCATGCCGCGCGGGGAGGTATCCCGCGGCGGCGGCGGCGGCAGCGTGTGCCACGCGGGGCGCGTGCCACGCGGGGCTCAAGCCCGCGCGACGGCGGTAGTGCGTGCCATGCGGGGCGCAAGCCCGCGCGGCCGCGGCTAATGCCGCGCAGGGTCTGTGCCGGCGCGGCCGCGGCAAGTGCCGCACGGGGCCGGTGCCCGTGCGGCCGCGGTTTGCGCCGTGCGAAGCCGAGGTCCGCATTATCGCGGAAGGTGCCGCGCGAGGTTGGTGTTACGGAATTTTAGTTGGCGTAGTTTCGTGAAAGGTTCAAGTCTTGAAGATTGAAGGTGAAGAAAGTTGGATCATTTAACTCAATCTCAAGAAAGAAGAATTCAAAAGGATCAGGTATGTTTAACTAAAGATTATTGGTGATCCGAATACTTCTTGTGGTGTAGAAACACCTGGAAGAGTTTTTAACTGCATAAAAATCAAAAACTGGTGTTCGGACATGTTCAGGATCCGGATCAGAGCCAGCGATCCGGATCCTGAAGGTTGTTGTTTCATACATCACTTCAATCCGGATCGCAGCATCTCACGATCCGGATCCCGAACGTTGAGTTTTCTGAAATGTATGAACGATCCGGATCAGGCATTCCGATCCGGATCCCGAACATTTGTTTTCTGGAAACCGTCTTTATTGCTACTGCAATCCGGATCGCCCAAATCCGATCCGGATCGCCGTCCGTCAAAATTCCAGAAATATTAGGTTTTTGATTCTTATCTCCTTCCAAATGTTTCTAACCTATAAATAGACCCTATGACTCTTTTTCTAGGGTTAATCCAGATAGCCGTCATTTTCATATATCATCTTATACGGCTCTAGATCCACATATAGAGAAGAAAGGAAATCATTAGAGAATACTCTATGTTTCTTCATCTATATTGATTAGTTTGATTCTAGGTTTTCATACTCACATCTTGAGTTGAATCAAACTAATGAATACTTAGATGGTATTTCCAATCTATCTTTGATCTAAGTATTCGGCGGATCATCACCACCCAAAAACAACGATTTCCCCAAAATCGGCGCGCGGATTCGCGTGTCCTTGTCGATTCAAGGTTCAACCGCTCTCGTGGATTCGGAGTGAGGCACGTTCGTGGATTCGAAGGGTGCTATTGGGTGCAGACCGTGGATTCGGTCGGACGTCGTGGATTCGACGTTGGACGCCGTGGATTCGGCGTTGGGCGCAGATCGTGGATTCGAGAAGCGTCGCGGAGCGAGCGGAGAAGATCCTCTAGGAGCGTATGGAAAAGGTTGAGTCGTAAGTGTGTACGGTAAATCACCTTGTACGTGTTTTAATTCTAGTGGATTTCTACTGTGTTATCGGTCCCGTGGTTTTTTACTCCGGTGATGGAGTTTTCCACGTAAAAATCTTGCGTGTTATTTTTATTTCCGCATTGGGTTTTTATCGCAACGATTTTTTGAGTGTTTATACGTTTACACCTATTCACCCCCCTCTAGGTGTTTCTTCCCCTATTTAGATCTATATTTCATATAACCCAACAAGTGGTATCAGAGCGGGAATAGGGTTGTAAACAATGGTTGAAGGTGGAAACATCAATCCACCCCCTTTCTTTGATGGAACAAATTATGCGTACTGGAAAGTACGAATGAAAGCCTTTTTAATTTCCAACGACGAAAGGGTGTGGCAATCAATTGAATTAGGATGGACTAATCCAACTGAAATTATCTCTGATGTTCGCACCTTAAAACCTAGGTCGAAATGGACCAAGGAAGAGTTAGATTCTTCTTCTTACAATGGCAAGGGAATTAATGCTATTTTTAATGCCTTATCTCAAACTGAATTCTCTCGCGTCTCGGCATGTGAGACTGCGAAAGAAATCTGGGATGTTCTTCAAGTTACACATGAGGGAACTAACCTCGTGAAGATTCAGAAACTGCAAATGCTTACGAGCAAGTTTGACTCTATCTTGATGGCAGAAAACGAATCTTTCACGGACTACTATACACGATTGCAAGACATCGTAAACTCATGTGCTAACCTGGGAGAGAAGATTCCAGAATTTAAGATTGTAAGAAAGATCTTAAGAACTCTTCCTGAACGATTTCGCCCAAAGGTTACTGCCATTGAAACTATTAAACACCCGGGCGAAATGCGTGTAGAAGAATTAGTTGGTTCATTACAAACATATGAAATGACATTTGCCACTAATAATTCTTCTAGAAAAGCATCCTCTTCTAAGTCTTCAGGTTATGCGTTGAAAACAACTAAGGAAGAAGACGCGGATACATCCTCCTCAGACGATGACGAGAACCTTTCTATGGAGGAATTTGAGAAGCAGCTCGCTCTCTTGACAAGGAAGTTTCGCCGCAACTTTCGAAGGGGTAATTCAAGTAAATCTCCATCCTTCGGAAAGTCGAACAAAGGCAAGGGTAGTTCAAGTTACAAGTCAAGAAAGCAAGAGAACTTCTCAAAGGATAAGAAAAGTTCAGAGGGACAACTACAATGCTTCAAATGTCGAGGCTACGGCCACATTGCAACGGAGTGTCCCAACAAGTATCCGGCAAAGAAGAAGGCGATGCAAGTCGTCACTTGGGATGACAACTCAACGTCAAATGAGTCGTCTTCAAGTGATGAAGAAAAGAGCTCCACGGCATTCCACGCGTCCATATCTTCACCCTTCATGTGCTTCATGGCAAGTACATCCGAGTCATTGTCCAACTCCACTGTTGAAAAGAATGCAACGGACAATGAATCGGATGATTCGGAAGGTGAAGATTTTGCTTTAGCCTACCACAGACTTTTGAGGGATTCAAAGAAAGTGGCTAAGCAAAACAAGAGTTTGAGAGGGAGAGTGCATGATCTCGAAGAAGAAGCAAAAAGAGCAACTTCTCTCTCAAACGCTCTTGAAGTGGAAAGGGAAAATCTGATAAAAGTAAATGTTTCCCTTCAAGAGTCCAATGAGCTTTTTGAGAAGGAACATACAAAACTGGTGGATAAAGCGGATCACTTCTCAAAGCTCTACAACGAGGCTCGACAGGATAACCTGGAAATGACAAAGACCATTTTCCAACTCAAGGATGACTTGCAGCGATTCTCTTCAGGAAGGAGTAAGTTGGATAGGCTTCTTGGTCTTGGTCAATCAAATCGGTTCGGCCTCGGGTACACTCAAACTGGAAACTGTCCAAGTTCGAGTGGGACAGTTTTTGTGCCTCAGTCGGTATCTCCTCCTCCGACACCGGAATTCAAGACAAACAACGACAACAAACCTACCTCATCCTCTTTGGGATCGTCAAGATCTAAGGTATGTTTTCGTTGTGGTGTTTCAGGGCACATAAGAAGATATTGCAAGACGGGAGTCAAACGCTCACCTCAAACACCTCTTGCAATGACTACCACAAAGGTGATTCCTCGGAAATCAATTGCAAATCAATTGAAGGAAAAGAACCTTGGTAGTTTACCGCGCAAGACGACTTCATCAAGGAGCAGCAATCGTTTTAACAAGACGCTTTCACCTAGGCATTTAACTTCACTACCATTACCGACGCATTCCAAAAAGGTTTGGGTGCGCAAAGGTGAAATCTACCCTTGTCTTGTTACCAATGTTTCCTTGCATGCATATGATAGTTCGTCTTGGTATCTGGATAGCGGGTGTTCGCGTCACATGACCGGTGACAAAAATAGTTTTCAAAATCTTGAGAAAATCTCCGGAGGACTCGTTGTTTTCGGAGACGGTCGATCTTCCAAAATTGTTGGAAGAGAAACAGTAGCTATTCCAGATGGCCCGGTTCTAAATAATGTGTTATTTGTTGATGGTCTTAAGATTAACCTCATAAGCATAAGTCAACTTTGCGCCAATGGTTTTTCAGTTAACTTTTCATCTGTTGAATGTGTTGTAACTGATAAGGACCATGTATTCTTTTTAAAAGGGGTTAGATCTGAAAACAATTGTTATGTTGTTCCTAATAAGTTTTCTGAAAAATGTAACCTAGTTTCTTTGGATAATGAAACACTTTGGCATGAAAGGCTAGGTCACTTAAATTTTAAGGAACTTGCTAAAATTTCAAACAAGGACGTGGTCAAGGGGGTTCCAAAACTTTTATTTAAACAAAACGTTGTGTGTGGTGGTTGCCAAAAGGGAAAACAGTCTAGGACTGCACACAAGAACTTGAACCACGTAGGTACAAAACGGCCTTTGGAACTTTTGCACATGGATTTAATGGGGCCGACCCGTCAACCATCTTTGGGAGGTAAATGGTATATTTTCTTATTAGTTGATGATTTCTCTAGGTTTTCTTGGGTAGCATTTTTAAAAGAGAAAGCTGATACGTTGATTCTTTTCATGAGATTTGCCATCGTATTATGATGAAAAGAATGAAAAGATCATTCGTGTTAGGAGTGATAGAGGTGGAGAATTCATAAATTCCAAATTCATTGATTTTTGCACTTCCAACGGCATAAAACATGAATTCTCAGCACCCTATACACCCTCAGCAGAATGGTGTTGTTGAGCGCAAAAACAGGGTTGTTCAAGAGATGGCGCTGTGTGATGCTTCATAGCCAGAATTTACCGCTACATTTTTGGGCTGAAGCTGTGAACACCGGTATCTATGTCATTAATCGAGTGTATTTGCGCCCAGGAACTTTAAATACACCATATGAGCTGTGGGTTTAGTAGAAAACCGGATATCAAATACTTTCGTATCTTCGGGAGGTCGATGTTACATTTTACGTGACCGTGAAAATCTTGGAAAGTTTGACTCTCGAAGTGACGAAGGGATCTTTCTGGGTTATTCTACAAATAGCAGAGCATATCGAGTATTTAACATCGAATCTAAAACGATTGTAGAATCTATAAATGTTAAAGTAGATGAAGCTTTTCACTTTGCATCTGAAAAATCTACCCTCGATATCTCTCTTGATGATGATACTCCTGTAAGTGCATCTTCTCATGATAATACTTCCAATATTAATGATGCATCTAATGGCTCTTCAAGTTTATCTGATGTGCAGGAATCATCTCATATACCTCCGAGTACTCCGTTTCAACAAACGCTACGAATCTCCAAGGATCATCCTGAATCAAACATCATTGGAGATCCACAAGAAGGAGTTAGAACTCGGAGGCAGTTGGTTTGTGGATTCGCTTGCTACGTATCTTTAATCGAACCAAAGAACATAGATGAAGCTCTTCAGGATGACTACTGGATTAAAGCAATGCAAGAAGAGCTCCATCAATTTGACCGAAACAAAGTCTGGGAATTAACGAAGCCTCCACAGCAACACAATGTGATAGGTACCAAATGGATTTTCAAGAATAAGAAAAATGAGGATGGTACTATCATCAGGAACAATGCACGATTAGTTGCTCAAGGCTACTCTCAAGTAGAAGGTATAGACTTTGATGAAACTTTCGCCCCTGTAGCTAGACTCGAGTCCATTCGTATACTATTTGCTATTGCTTGTCATTTTAAAATCAAATTATTTCAAATGGACGTTAAGAGCGCGTTTCTAAATGGGTTTTTAAATGAGGAAGTTTATGTGGCTCAACCGAAAGGTTTTGTGGACCATAAACAACCTAACCATGTTTTTCGTTTGAAAAAGGCTCTTTACGGTCCGAAACAAGCACCGCGAGCATGGTACGAAAGGTTGACAAAGCACCTTTTGGAGAAGGGCTATACTCGAGGGGGAGCTGACAGGACTCTCTTTGTGAAGCATTATCAAAGCAATTTCATTGTAGCACAAATCTATGTCGATGACATTGTATTTGGCGCAACAAGAGATAATGATGCTTCTAAATTCGCGGAGGACCATGGAAAGCGAATTTGAGATGTCCATGATGGGCGAATTGACTTATTTCCTTGGATGCAAATTAAACAAAATGATGAAGGTATTCACTTGAGTCAATCCAAGTATGCAATGGAGTTGGTTAAAAAGTTTGATCTTGAAAAATCGAAGGATTTTCCGACTCCAATGGGAACTAGCCACAGGGGACTTGGAAGTGAATCACAAAGTGAGAATGTAGACGAGAAACTGTATCGAAGTATGATTGGAAGTCTACTTTACCTCACGGCTAGTCGCCCGGATATATCCTTTAGTGTTGGGATTTGCGCGAGATATCAATCAGCACCAAAGGAGGTTCACCTGAAAGCGGTGAAAAGGATCATCCGGTACGTCAAGGATCAATTAATTTCGGAATTTGGTATCCTATGGGAACAAGTTTGGATATTGTTGGATACTCAGATGCCGATTGGGCAGGATCAGTGGATGATCGGAAAAGCACGAGTGGTGCATGCTTCTATCTTGGCCATTGCCTTGTTGCATGGCACAGTAAAAAGCAGAATTGCATAGCACTCTCGACTGCCGAAGCGGAATACATTTCAGCTGGAAGTTGTTCAACTCAACTCATTTGGATGAAAAGCGTATTGAGCGACTTCCGGATTTCAGCATCTTCGGTAACAATTCTTTGTGACAACACAAGTGCAATTAACATTTCTAAAAAACCCTGTGTTGCACTCTAGAACAAAACATATTGAACTTAGATATCATTTTTTTAGAGAGCTAGTTGAATCAAATACTCTTCAACTTTCATATATTTCAACTGAGGATCAATTAGCTGACATTTTAACAAAACCTTTGGATCAAAAACGTTTCATTCATTTGCGAAAAGCAATTGGAATGCTTTCCTTGAAATAAACTTCTTTTTGAAACTTTTGCTTAGGATAGGTTTTGTTTTTGTTTTGTTTTGTTCTTTATCTATGTTTGTACATAGGACATTATTTGAGCATAGATCATAATTGACTTTAATTGCATCTTTTCGCACAATTTAGAAATTTATTATGCTTTTGCCATCATAATATTTCACTGTTGCAATGATCATTTATGTTAATTAAATCATCTTCTGAGTGATCAAAGTCAATTTCTCTCTCAATGATCTCTTGGTATAGTCATTATCTATTTGACTGATTAGTCGAGTATGATATCGAGATCAATTTTTGGTTGAATACTTTATATCTTAAATAATTGATAGCCAATTGAGGGGGAGTCAAAGAAATGGAAAATGCTCAAAAGATGTGGAAAGAGTTACATCCCAATGAGGAGTGTGAAAACTACCACCACATGGAGGAAAGAGCTACCACCTCGGTCGTCCGAGTATTGTGTTGCAGCTACCACATGTATACCAAAGCATGGGTTGTTCAATTTTTGATTAAGTAAAATGCATGTTGAAATACTTGACTCCGTCAAATTTCAAGGTTGGTATAAGGTGGGTTTTTAAAGAAAGAGCTCAAGAGCCACTCTCTTCAACAGATTGTCTAGATACATTATCTACTATATTTGGGATTTCAAACATCTATTGATCTTGTATTTCATTTTCTTTACTGAATTGATGATTTGATAAAGGCATTACTCATAAGATCAAGTTAGAATGTAATTGAAGGTGTTCAACTTTAAGGATTTAATTCTTGTAAATTCTCGTTTCATTTTTGGATATTATTGATAGATTTGGCATAATCTAATTCTTGTTGTATGAAACGATGATTTTGTTAAAGTTGATACACAATTGTGCTTACATCTTTTTCTGGTTTTTCTTGAATTTCTCTGAAATTTTTCTAAGAAAAAGTTGGAGCCGATCCGGATCGGGCAAGATGATCCGGATCCCGAACGCAGATTCTTCTGCGGGCTGACGATCCGGATTGGACCTGCCGATCCGGATCCCGAACGCAGTCTTTCCTGCGGGTAGCCGATCCGGATCGCAATCATGAACTGATCCGGATCGCGGCTAGGGTTTTATAAAGAACAAAAGGGTTTTGATTTCTTTTACTCCAATCTTTGGTTCCAAAGTTTCCAGAGCTTCTCTCTCTAGATTTCATCCATCTTGGAAGCTTTCAAACTCAAGTTCTTCAACTCCAAGTAAGTTTTTTTGATCAAAATCTCGGTTTTTCACCGTTTTTCTTTTTCCTCCTCAAACGTGATGAATTTCTTGGATCGATTCGTTTTTTGGATGGTTTTTGATCAAATTTCTTTTGAAATAAGAACTCTGGGTAGATTAGTTTTGATTATATGCTAGGTATTCTCCTGATTAACGGATTTTTAGGCTTCGATTTCTAAAATTTCGGTTTTAGGGCATATAATAAGGATTTTCGAAAATCATGCAATTGATCTATTTTTAAAAGTCCTTTTGCAAAACTAATTTGATTCTTAGTCTCTACATGATTATGATTGTTTGGGTACAATTTTTCAAATTTTTGAAAATTAACAATTTTTCATGTGTTCTTGAGTTGGTCTTCACAGGATACATTTTTCTCTACAATCAAAATGGTGATCACTTGGATTATTTCCTACTTGTGCCATGGTTATACCAAGGATACTGTCAAGCCTAAAAGGCTAAGAAAACGAAGAAGACTAGGATGATTCCGACACTGAATCAGAGACGGAGTCGATCGACGGATAACATCGAAATCGAGCAAGCTGCTCCATTGTCTCCAAAGGGAAAGCAACTGCTGAAGCTTCAAAGCCTACTGCAGCTGAAAAAGGAAAGCCCAATAGAAGAAACTCTGGGAAGACAAGAAGAAAAGGTGTGCTCGCAAAGAGGGTGTGCCAAGGAATCTCCATTGAGCAACCAGCTGCTAGCCAAGCATCTCCACAGGACTTTATCAGCTCGGCTAGGATAAGGAAAATGAAGAGGGAAGGGAATTCAAATTATGAATCCCTCTCTAGAGCATACTCTGTACCTAGCGAATCCGCATGGACTGAAGACCAGATGCATCAATCTGCCTCTACAACTCGTCCAGCGACTCCAAGAGAAACGTCTAGCAGCTACTGTATTGGCCGCCCTTCATCAGGACCCAAAGAGACTTTCTGCTGAGCAAGAGAAATTGGCATTAGGTCTCACGAACATGGCCTGGTGACCACAAACAGATGAAAAGAAAGTTCAAATTATCGCGAAATGCTGAAGGAATCTTGAACAGATAGACGATACTAGCTCAGACAGTTCTGATTTTGGCTTGATCTTTTATGCTCTAAACCTTGTCTTTAATATTGCAGTTTTTGTTTAGTTTTAATTCTCAGGATTTCTTGATTTTGAACTTTTTTAAATCTCCTTGTTTTGTAATTTTGGCTTGTTTGTGACAAAAAGGGGGAGAGAGTTAAGAGAGACTTGAACAATGATGCTTGAACAATGACTTGAACATGTGAACATGATGATGTGGATGGGTGAACATAAAGGTAAGTATCATTTCAACTTGACTTGGTGAAAGGTAAGTATCACAACTTTGGTTTTATCTTGTGATTGTTGCATGTCCTACTAACTATTCGACACTATTTGGACATGTATTATTACTAACAAGTTGGATACTACAAGCCAAAGTTTATGACATTTGGAATTTTATTGCTTAGAAGATATGTCAATGCTTGATTGTGATCTTCTTACATATCTGAATTATTCAATGTCATGGTGAGATAAACTCTATCTCTGTAGGTTTGAATGCTAAATATTCTTGAGGTATCTAACGATCTCTTTTGTCAAGAATGATTTCTTTGTGCAGAGAGTACAGATGTCTAAGTCTAGAGTCTGTTTTAGGAGTTTATCTCATGTTTTAAATTTTTGGATCTCCATTGTAAATTTTTGTTGTATGGTGATAGCAACAAAAATATCTTTTTGAATTTTCTTTAGTGGATCTGTGTTTTGTCACGAAACCGCCAAAGGGGGAGATTGTTACGGAATTTGAGTTGGCGTAGTTTCGTGAAGGTTCAAGTCTTGAAGATTGAAGGTGAAGAAAGTTGGATCATTTAACTCAATCTCAAGAAAGAAGAATTCAAAAGGATCAGGTATGTTTAACTAAAGATTTTGTGATCCGAATACTTCTTGTAGTGTAGAAACACTGGAAGAATTTTTAATTGCATAAAAATCAAAAACTGGTGTTGGGACATGTTCAGGATCCGGATCAGAGCCAGCGATCCGGATCCCGAAGGTGTTGTTCATACATCACTTCAATCCGGATATCGCAGCATCTCACGATCCGGATCCCGAACGTTGAGTTTTTGAAATGTATGAACGATCCGGATCAGGCATTCCAATCCGGATCCCGAACGTTTGTTTCTGGAAACCGTCTTTATTGTTACTGACAATCCGGATCGCCAATCCGATCCGGATCGCCGTCCGTCAAAATTCCAGAAATGTTAGGTTTTGATTCTTATCTCCTTCCAAATGTTCTAAATAGAACTGACCCTGACTTTTTCTAGGGTTAATCCAGATAGCCGTCATATTTCCTCTATAGCACTTATACGGCTCTAGATCCACATATGAGAGAAGAAGGAA
>JAQNDB010000845.1:35807-64474 GCA_029204045.2 Tillandsia leiboldiana
ATTTGATGGCAGAGAAAATGAATCTTTCACGGATACTCTACACGATTGCAAGACATCGTAAACTCATGTGCTAACCTGGGAGAGAGATTCCAGAATTTAAGATTGTAAGAAAGATCTTAAGAACTCTTCCTGAACGATTTCGCCCAAAGGTTACTGCCATTGAAACTATTAAACACCCGGGCGAAATGCGTGTAGAAGAATTAGTTGGTTCATTACAAACATATGAAATGACATTTGCCACTAATAATTCTTCTAGAAAAGCATCCTCTTCTAAGTCTTCAGGTTATGCGTTGAAACAACTAAGGAAGAAGACGCGGATACATCCTCCTCAGACGATGACGAGAACCTTTCTATGGAGGAATTTGAGAAGCAGCTCGCTCTCTTGACAAGGAAGTTTCGCCGCAACTTTCGAAGGGGTAATTCAAGTAAATCTCCATCCTTCGGAAAGTCGAACAAAGGCAAGGGTAGTTCAAGTTACAAGTCAAGAAAGCAAGAGAACTTCTCAAAGGATAAGAAAAGTTCAGAGGGACAACTACAATGCTTCAAATGTCGAGGCTACGGCCACATTGCAACGGAGTGTCCCAACAAGTATCCGGCAAAGAAGAAGGCGATGCAAGTCGTCACTTGGGATGACAACTCAACGTCAAATGAGTCGTCTTCAAGTGATGAAGAAAAGAGCTCCACGGCATTCCACGCGTCCATATCTCACCCTTCATGTGCTTCATGGCAAGTACATCCGAGTCATTGTCCAACTCCACTGTTGAAAAGAATGCAACGGACAATGAATCGGATGATTCGGAAGGTGAAGATTTTGCTTTAGCCTACCACAGACTTTTGAGGGATTCAAAGAAAGTGGCTAAGCAAAACAAGAGTTGAGAGGGAGAGTGCATGATCTCGAAGAAGAAGCAAAAAGAGCAACTTCTCTCTCAAACGCTCTTGAAGTGGAAAGGGAAAATCTGATAAAAGTAAATGTTTCCCTTCAAGAGTCCAATGAGCTTTTTGAGAAGGAACATACAAAACTGGTGGATAAGCGGATCACTTCTCAAAGCTCTACAACGAGGCTCGACAGGATAACCTGGAAATGACAAAGACCATTTTCCAACTCAAGGATGACTTGCAGCGATTCTCTTCAGGAAGGAGTAAGTTGGATAGGCTTCTTGGTCTTGGTCAATCAAAATCGGTTCGGCCTCGGGTACACTCAAACTGGAAACTGTCCAAGTTCGAGTGGGACAGTTTTTGTGCCTCAGTCGGTATCTCCTCCTCCGACACCGGAATTCAAGACAAACAACGACAACAAACCTACCTCATCCTCTTTGGGATCGTCAAGATCTAAGGTATGTTTTCGTGTGGTGTTTCAGGGCACATAAGAAGATATTGCAAGACGGGAGTCAAACGCTCACCTCAAACACCTCTTGCAATGACTACCACAAAGGTGATTCCTCGGAAATCAATTGCAAATCAATTGAAGGAAAAGAACCTTGGTAGTTTACCGCGCAAGACGACTTCATCAAGGAGCAGCAATCGTTTTAACAAGACGCTTTCACCTAGGCATTTAACTTCACTACCATTACCGACGCATTCCAAAAAGGTTTGGGTGCGCAAAGGTGAAATCTACCCTTGTCTTGTTACCAATGTTTCCTTGCATGCATATGATAGTTCGTCTTGGTATCTGGATAGCGGGTGTTCGCGTCACATGACCGGTGACAAAAATAGTTTTCAAAATCTTGAGAAAATCTCCGGAGGACTCGTTGTTTTCGGAGACGGTCGATCTTCCAAAATTGTTGGAAGAGAAACAGTAGCTATTCCAGATGGCCCGGTTCTAAATAATGTGTTATTTGTTGATGGTCTTAAGATTAACCTCATAAGCATAAGTCAACTTTGCGCCAATGGTTTTTCAGTTAACTTTTCATCTGTTGAATGTGTTGTAACTGATAAGGACCATGTATTCTTTTTAAAAGGGGTTAGATCTGAAAACAATTGTTATGTTGTTCCTAATAAGTTTTCTGAAAAATGTAACCTAGTTTCTTTGGATAATGAAACACTTTGGCATGAAAGGCTAGGTCACTTAAATTTTAAGGAACTTGCTAAAATTTCAAACAAGGACGTGGTCAAGGGGGTTCCAAAACTTTTATTTAAACAAAACGTTGTGTGTGGTGGTTGCCAAAAGGGAAAACAGTCTAGGACTGCACACAAGAACTTGAACCACGTAGGTACAAAACGGCCTTTGGAACTTTTGCACATGGATTTAATGGGGCCGACCCGTCAACCATCTTTGGGAGGTAAATGGTATATTTTCTTATTAGTTGATGATTTCTCTAGGTTTTCTTGGGTAGCATTTTTAAAAGAGAAAGCTGATACGTTTGATTCTTTTCATGAGATTTGCCATCGTATTATGATTGAAAAGAATGAAAAGATCATTCGTGTTAGGAGTGATAGAGGTGGAGAATTCATAAATTCCAAATTCATTGATTTTTGCACTTCCAACGGCATAAAACATGAATTCTCAGCACCCTATACACCTCAGCAGAATGGTGTTGTTGAGCGCAAAAACAGGGTTGTTCAAGAGATGGCGCGTGTGATGCTTCATAGCCAGAATTTACCGCTACATTTTTGGGCTGAAGCTGTGAACACCGGTATCTATGTCATTAATCGAGTGTATTTGCGCCCAGGAACTTTAAATACACCATATGAGCTGTGGTTTAGTAGAAAACCGGATATCAAATACTTTCGTATCTTCGGGAGTCGATGTTACATTTTACGTGACCGTGAAAATCTTGGAAAGTTTGACTCTCGAAGTGACGAAGGGATCTTTCTGGGTTATTCTACAAATAGCAGAGCATATCGAGTATTTAACATCGAATCTAAAACGATTGTAGAATCTATAAATGTTAAAGTAGATGAAGCTTTTCACTTTGCATCTGAAAAATCTACCCTCGATATCTCTCTTGATGATGATACTCCTGTAAGTGCATCTTCTCATGATAATACTTCCAATATTAATGATGCATCTAATGGCTCTTCAAGTTTATCTGATGTGCAGGAATCATCTCATATACCTCCGAGTACTCCGTTTCAACAAACGCTACGAATCTCCAAGGATCATCCTGAATCAAACATCATTGGAGATCCACAAGAAGGAGTTAGAACTCGGAGGCAGTTGGTTTGTGGATTCGCTTGCTACGTATCTTTAATCGAACCAAAGAACATAGATGAAGCTCTTCAGGATGACTACTGGATTAAAGCAATGCAAGAAGAGCTCCATCAATTTGACCGAAACAAGTCTGGGAATTAACGAAGCCTCCACAGCAACACAATGTGATAGGTACCAAATGGATTTTCAAGAATAAGAAAAATGAGGATGGTACTATCATCAGGAACAATGCACGATTAGTTGCTCAAGGCTACTCTCAAGTAGAAGGTATAGACTTTGATGAAACTTTCGCCCCTGTAGCTAGACTCGAGTCCATTCGTATACTATTTGCTATTGCTTGTCATTTTAAAATCAAATTATTTCAAATGGACGTTAAGAGCGCGTTTCTAAATGGGTTTTTAAATGAGGAAGTTTATGTGGCTCAACCGAAAGGTTTTGTGGACCATAAACAACCTAACCATGTTTTTCGTTTGAAAAAGGCTCTTTACGGTCCGAAACAAGCACCGCGAGCATGGTACGAAAGGTTGACAAAGCACCTTTTGGAGAAGGGCTATACTCGAGGGGGAGCTGACAGGACTCTCTTTGTGAAGCATTATCAAAGCAATTTCATTGTAGCACAAATCTATGTCGATGACATTGTATTTGGCGCAACAAGAGATAATGATGCTTCTAAATTCGCGGAGACCATGGAAAGCGAATTTGAGATGTCCATGATGGGCGAATTGACTTATTTCCTTGGATTGCAAATTAAACAAAATGATGAAGGTATTCACTTGAGTCAATCCAAGTATGCAATGGAGTTGGTTAAAAAGTTTGATCTTGAAAAATCGAAGGATTTTCCGACTCCAATGGGAACTAGCCACAGGGGACTTGGAAGTGAATCACAAAGTGAGAATGTAGACGAGAAACTGTATCGAAGTATGATTGGAAGTCTACTTTACCTCACGGCTAGTCGCCCGGATATATCCTTTAGTGTTGGGATTTGCGCGAGATATCAATCAGCACCAAAGGAGGTTCACCTGAAAGCGGTGAAAAGGATCATCCGGTACGTCAAAGGATCAATTAATTTCGGAATTTGGTATCCTATGGGAACAAGTTTGGATATTGTTGGATACTCAGATGCCGATTGGGCAGGA
Organism: Tillandsia leiboldiana; assembly: GCA_029204045.2. Classification (NCBI taxonomy): domain Eukaryota; kingdom Viridiplantae; phylum Streptophyta; class Magnoliopsida; order Poales; family Bromeliaceae; genus Tillandsia; species Tillandsia leiboldiana. The sequence goes on from JAQNDB010000845.1 coordinate 40,095, forward strand.
TCAGTGGATGATCGGAAAAGCACGAGTGGTGCATGCTTCTATCTTGGCCATTGCCTTGTTGCATGGCACAGTAAAAAGCAGAATTGCATAGCACTCTCGACTGCCGAAGCGGAATACATTTCAGCTGGAAGTTGTTCAACTCAACTCATTTGGATGAAAAGCGTATTGAGCGACTTCCGGATTTCAGCATCTTCGGTAACAATTCTTTGTGACAACACAAGTGCAATTAACATTTCTAAAAACCCTGTGTTGCACTCTAGAACAAAACATATTGAACTTAGATATCATTTTTTTAGAGAGCTAGTTGAATCAAATACTCTTCAACTTTCATATATTTCAACTGAGGATCAATTAGCTGACATTTTAACAAAACCTTTGGATCAAAAACGTTTCATTCATTTGCGAAAAGCAATTGGAATGCTTTCCTTGAAATAAACTTCTTTTTGAAACTTTTGCTTAGGATAGGTTTTGTTTTTGTTTTGTTTTGTTCTTTATCTATGTTTGTACATAGGACATTATTTGAGCATAGATCATAATTGACTTTAATTGCATCTTTTCGCACATTTAGAAATTTATTATGCTTTTGCCATCATAATATTTCACTGTTGCAATGATCATTTATGTTAATTAAATCATCTTCTGAGTGATCAAAGTCAATTTCTCTCTCAATGATCTCTTGGTATAGTCATTATCTTATTTGACTGCTTAGTCGAGTATGATATCGAGATCAATTTTTGGTTGAATACTTTATATCTTAAATAATTGATAGCCAATTGAGGGGGAGTCAAAGAAATGGAAAATGCTCAAAAGATGTGGAAAGAGTTACATCCCAATGAGGAGTGTGAAAACTACCACCACATGGAGGAAAGAGCTACCACCTCGGTCGTCCGAGTATTGTGTGCAGCTACCACATGTATACCAAGCATGGTTGTTCAATTTTTGATTAAGTAAAATGCATGTTGAAATACTTGACTCCGTCAAATTTCAAGGTTGGTATAAGGTGGGTTTTTAAAGAAAGATGCTCAAAGAGCCACTCTCTTCAACAGATTGTCTAGATACATTATCTACTATATTTGGGATTTCAAACATCTATTGATCTTTGTATTTCATTTTCTTTACTGAATTGATGATTTGATAAAGGCATTACTCATAAGATCAAGTTAGATGTAATTGAAGGTGTTCAACTTTAAGGGATTTAATTCTTGTAAATTCTCGTTTCATTTTTGGATATTATTGATAGATTTGGCATAATCTAATTCTTGTTGTATGAAACGATGATTTTTGTTTAAAGTTGATACACAATTGTGCTTACATACTTTTTCTGGTTTTTCTTGAATTTCTCTGAAATTTTCTAATGAAAAAGTTGGAGCCGATCCGGATTGGACCTGCCGATCCGGATCCCGAACGCAGATATTCTTCTGCGGGCAGACGATCCGGATTGGACCTGCCGATCCGGATCCCGAACGCAGTCTTTCACTGCGGGTAGCCGATCCGGATCGCAATCATGAACTGATCCGGATCGCGGCTAGGGTTTTATAAAGAACAAAAGGGTTTTGATTTCTTTTACTCCAATCTTTTGTTCCAAAGTTTCCAGAGCTTCTCTCTCTAGATTTCACCCATCTTGGAAGCTTTCAAACTCAAGTTCTTCAACTCCAAGTAAGTTTTATTGATCAAAATCTCGGTTTTTCACCGTTTTTCTTTTTCCTCCTCAAACGTGATGAATTTCTTGGATCGATTTCGTTTGTGGATGGTTTTTGATCAAATTTCTTTTGAAATTAGAACTCTGTGTAGATTAGTTTTGATTATATGCCAGGTATTCTCCTGATTAACGGATTTTTAGGCTTCGATTTCTAAAATTTCGGTTTTAGGGCATATAATAAGGATTTTCGAAAATCATGCAACTGATCTATTTTTAAAAGTCCTTTTGCAAAACTAATTTGATTCTTAGTCTCTCTACATGATTATGATTGTTTGGGTACATTTTTTCAAATCTTTGAAAATTAACAATTTTTCATGTGTTCTTGAGTTGGTCTTCACAGGATACATTTTTCTCTATCAATCAAAATGGTGATCACTTGGATTATTTTCCTACTTGTTGCCATGGTTCATACCAAGGATACTGTCAAGCCTAAGAAGGCTAAGAAAACGAAGAAGACCAAGGATGATTCCGACACTGAATCAGAGACGGAGTCGATCGACTGGGATAACATCGAAATCGAGCAAGCTGCTCCCATTGTCTCCAAAGGGAAAGCAACTGCTGAAGCTTCAAAGCCTACTGCAGCTGAAAAAGGAAAAGCCCCAATAGAAGAAACCTCTGGGAAGACAAGAAGAAAAAGTATTGCTCGCAAAAGAGGGTGTGCTCAAGGAATCTCCATTGAGCAACCAGCTGCTAGCCAAGCATCTCCACATGACTTTATCAGCTCGGCTAGGATTAAGGAAAATGAAGAGGGAAGTGGAATTCAAATTACTGAATCCCTCTCTAGAGCATACTCTGTACCTAGCGAATCCGCACGGACTGAAGACCAGCATGCATCATCTGCCTCTACAACTCGTCCAGCGACTTCCAAGAGAAACGCTCTAGCAGCTACTGTATTGGCCGCCATTCATCAGGACCAAAGAAGACTTTCTGCTGAGCAAGAGAAATTGGCATTAGGTATCCGACAAATGGCTGCTGACCAAAAACAGATGAAAAAGAAATGTTCCAAATTATCGCGAATGCTGAAAGGAATCTTGAACAAGATAGACGAAACTAGCTCAGACAGTTCTGATTTGGCTTGATCTTTTATGCTCTAACCCTTGTCGTTAATATTGCAGGTTTTTAAGTTTTAAGTTTTAATTCTCAGGATTTTCTTGATTGTGAACTTTTTTAACTCTCCTTGTGTTTTGTAATTTTGGCTTTATTTGTGACAAAAAGGGGGAGAAAGTTTAGAGAGAACTTGAACAATGATTGAACAATGATTGAACAATGAACAATGATTGATGTGGATGTGTGAACATCAAGGTAAGTATCATTTCAACTTTGACTTTGGTGAAAGGTAAGTATCACAACTTTGGTTTTTATCTTGTGATTTGTTGCATGTTCCTACTAACTATTCGACTAACTATTTGGACATGTATTATTACTAACAAGTTGTTTGATTACTAACAAAGCAAAGTTATGACATTTGGAATTTTATTGTTTAGAAGATATGTCAATGCTTGATTGTGATCTTATTACATATCTGAATTATTCAATGTCATGGTGAGCATAAACTCTATCTCTGTTAGGTTTTGAATGCTAAATATTCTTGAGGTATCTAACGATCTCTTTTTGTCAAGAATGATTTCTTTGTGCAGAGAGTACAGATGTCTAAGTCTAGAGTCTGTTTTAGGAGTTTATCTCATGTTTTTAAATTTTCGGATCTCCATTGTAAATTTTTGTTGTATGGTGATAGCAACAAAAATATCATTTTAAATTTTCTTTAGTGGATCTGTGTTTTGTCACGAAACCGCCAAAGGGGGAGATTGTTACGGAATTTGAGTTGGCGTAGTTTCGTGAAAGGTTCAAGTCTTGAAGATTGAAGGTGAAGAAAGTTGGATCATTTAACTCAATCTCAAGAAAGAAGAATTCAAAAGGATCAGGTATGTTTAACTAAAGATTATTGGTGATCCGAATACTTCTTGTAGTGTAGAAACACCTGGAAGAGTTTTTAACTGCATAAAAATCAAAAACTGGTGTTCGGACATGTTCAGGATCCGGATCAGAGCCAGCGATCCGGATCCCGAAGGTTGTTGTTTCATACATCACTTCAATCCGGAACGCAGCATCTCACGATCCGGATCCCGAACGTTGAGTTTTCTGAAAGGTATGAACGATCCGGATCAGGCATTCCGATCCGGATCCCGAACGTTTGTTTTCTGGAAACCGTCTTTATTGCTACTACAATCCGGATCGCCCAAATCCGATCCGGATCGCCGTCCGTCAAAATTCTAGAAATATTAGGTTTTTGATTCTTATCTCCTTCCAAATGTTTCTAACCTATAAATAGACCCTATGACTCTTTTTCTAGGGTTAATCCAGATAGCCGTCATTTTCATATATCATCTTATACGGCTCTAGATCCACATATAGAGAAGAAAGGAAATCATTAGAGAATACTCTATGTTTCTTCATCTATATTGATTAGTTTGATTCTAGGTTTTCATACTCACATCTTGAGTTGAATCAAACTAATGAATACTTAGATGGTATTTCCGATCTATCTTTGATCTAAGTATTCGGCGGATCATCACCACCCAAAAACAACGATTTCCCCAAAATCGGCGCGTGGATTCGCGGTTTCTTGTGGATTCAAGGTTCAACCGCTCTCGTGGATTCGGAGCGAGGCACGTTCGTGGATTCGAAGGGTGCTATTGGGTGCAGACCGTGGATTCGGTCGGACGTTGTGGATTCGACGTTGGACGCCGTGGATTCGGCGTTGGGCGCAGATCGTGGATTCGAGAAGCGTCGCGGAGCGAGCGGAGAAGATCCTCTAGGAACGTATGGAAAAGGTTGAGTCGTAAGTGTGTACGGTAAATCACCTTGTACGTGTTTTAATTCTAGTGGATTTCTGCCGTGTTATCGGTCCCGTGGTTTTTTACTCCGGTGATGGAGTTTTCCACGTAAAAATCTTGCGTGTTATTTTTATTTCCGCATTGGGTTTTTATCGCAACGATTTTTTGAGTGTTTATACGTTTACACCTATTCACCCCCCTCTAGGTGTTTCTTCCCCTATTTAGGTCTATATTTCATATAACCCAACAGTTGGTGCCCGTGCGGCCGCGGCTTACACCACGCGGAGCTAGGGCCCGCGCGGTCACGGCAAACGCCGCGCGGGGCTGGTGCCCGCGCGGCCGTACGACCCGCGACACCGCGAGGGCGGCCGCGTCGCTCGACGCGCACGGGCGCCACCGCCGGGTCAAGTTGTCCTTAGTGTTTTGAGTTGTTGGGCTCGGTTTATCCACTGTTATCTTTCTGTTCTGACCACGGCTCTTTTGGGGACTACTAGGTCCGGGCGTCAACAGAGAGCGAGGTTCGATCTTCGGAGTACACGTTTCGCATAATCAAGGTGGGTAGGTGTTGGTTATTACCGGTGTGGTGTCGTTTCTGAATACTCGTTTTGATAAAGTAGATATGGTTATAGTTTGACTAACCCCCTAGCATGTGAATCCCTTTACTATTTCAATCAAGCGGCTGCGGTTGCAGGTGCGTTATACTTTTCTAGTTTTAACGGCTGAGGTCGCAATGCAATAAAAAAATACTCATATTGCTTACACGCACACCGGCAGTTTGGCCACTGCAGAGGGTGTATTTTTCCGGAAAGATGGTATGACGTTTACCCGTGTACCCCACAAGGGGAGGTTAGTGGGGACCCCTCAAGGTGAGGCGACTGCTACTTGGGCAGTGGAGGGGTTGGAGGCACCAAGAAGATGAGTACGGTATTGGGGTTGGTGCCCAAAATATTCTGAAAGCTTGGGTAGGTGCCCAGCGGGACTTTCAACAGGGATTTAGCGATACATGAGGGGGAGGGGGAAAAGTAAATGCTCCGGTGACGCGGTGTGTTCTTTCTATTTATTGCGTTTACTTGCATGTTCTCTACTTTATCCGTCACTGACAACCCACACTGTGACAGGTTCGAGTAGGGGTGGATTTCGGGACGACGGTGAGGAATCAGTTAGAGGACACTAGCTAAGAGGGCTAGTAAAATGATACTTTATTTTATTTACCTTTGGTTATGGCATTACTATGGTTAGTTTAACTGTGATTCATATACTGTGGTTTCTGATGGATGTTGGGATGATGACTTTCTTATAACTAACTGGTGAATGATAGGATGTGTAATTGTGGCTTGTTTTCAAATGCAAACAGGTTTCAAAGATGTTTTTTTAAAATAAGTGTCGTGTGGGCACCGATTCTAAAACCCGTGGATTTATCCTTTCAAGCTAATGGCCGCACAAAGGGTTTGCGAAAACGATTTGGAAAACTGGGTGCCGTGTGGGCACCAATTTTCAAAACCCCTGGGTTTATGCTATAGACTGTATAAGATAGCGGTGATGGTTTGATGTACTTATCCTCTCCTCGTTGCATGTCATGATTGGAATGGTTAAAGTATTGGACTTGATGGTGACGCCGTGCATATACAAAGGAGACTCCGCCCGTTTGGGGAGTGAATTTGTATATGTGGCGGGTCTGATACGCGCCGGAGGCAAGGTTCATGAAATTATTTAAGAAAAAAAAATGGGTACGTTTTCCGCTACTTTAGAACCTCCGGGGCGTGACAGATTTTATGGTATCAGAGAAAACGGCTTTAACCAAGGAGATCATGACTAACATCCACAGAATGTAATGACACAAGTGACTAACAAAGTTGATAACCAAAGTATAGGTGTGTCACGTACGAGCGTGAGCGCAGGGAATTAAGGGGATCGAGTCCCAGGGATAAAAGGTCAAGGTGCCGGGATTTCCTAGACGCAATAGGATTGATGTGATTTCTTTGCGTGTACAGATAACAGTCCGGCTTAGTGAGCAACGGTCAATGGGAATGGACACTGCAGCCGAGGCGAACCGCTTACTACGCAACCAGCTGCGCGATGTGGCCGGGCAGCTGCTGACCCTCACTGAACGCTTGTGCATACTGACACGAGAGCTTGAGAGTGTCGACCGTTTTCAGCGCTGCGCCAGGGGCGACGCCTTTCGTAGAATGCCACCGGCAGGTTTTCCCACCTATCAAGAGGCGGTCGACTTGGCCGTGCGGGCAGAGCATGAACTTGCCGAAGCACGGGCTCGGCAGGGACACCCCGGGATGCAGCAGGGCCTGGGAAACCCCTACCCCGGTTCGGCAGGGGACCTCTATCAGAAGGGCCGGGCGACAAAACGCCCGAAGACAGGACAGGAATCTGAACAAACGCAGAAAAAGGGACCTGAACCTCTGAAGCCGTGTGTCATTTGTGGTGGCGCGCACCCAATGATGGGCTGCCCTTGGCGGAACGAACACTGCTTGCGATGCGGCAGGCCGGGCCACACACGTTACACGTGCCCCCGGAAACCGGTTGTCACTAGACCCCCGGCGCCGCGACCCGACGTAACAGAGAGAGCTGCCACCCCCAGCCCACAAGGGAGCCCCAACCCAGGAAGCAGGGCAAATCGACGCCCGAAGAAAGTACAGAAAGGCGGGCAGGTGCCAACAGGAGGCCAGGAATCGTCACGGGGACCCTGTGTTATTTGCGGAAAGGCACATCGAATGACTAACTGCCTTTGGAGGTACTCCCACTGCAATAAATGCGGCAAGCCGGATCACACCCGTGCTTCATGCCCGCAATAACTACCCGCTACAGCCGCCGTGCCGCAGCCGAGAGGACGAGAAGATACTGCGGTCCCCGACCCACAGGGGGACCGACCCGACGACCTACGTGCGACAGATCCCTACGACGCCACCTCCCTACCCGGCCACGCCGTGCGCCGCTGCCCAAAGGGTGTGGGTGGACTCCCCCAACCGCCCCAATGGACGACGCAATGTCCCAGAATGGGAAATAGCAGGTAATACTTAAACTACTTTCTACTAGTTGGGAACACCCGTCGAACCGGAGTAGTCCTTTCTGGTCCGACCCCTTTTAGTCCCTCTTGCCTTTTTGGTTATACCTTACGACTCCCCGCTCTCCCTTGTCGTTTTTCTTTTCTCCGCCCAAGTTCCGCCTTAGGAGTTGACGTACTGTAGTTGTGAGGGGGGGGGGGGGTGGGGCTACGCCTGTGCACCATCAATCAGGGAATAGATAAGGCCATAGTATAGAACATTTACCCCCCCCACCTTGGGTTGAAGACCTATTCGAACAACAACCGAAGTGACGACGCCTTCAGAGGTCGTTTCGCAACCCGGTTATAGCATTTTGGATGGTAGCAATATCCAAGAGGTTATGAGAGTTAAGCGTGCTAGAGCTAGAGTAGTTCTAGGATGGGTGACCCTCTGGGAAGTTGGGGCGTCACGATTGGGGTAGCGGGGCGGGTTGTGAGGCGTCGCAGTACGCCAGGTTATAGTCCGAAGTGAGGATATACTGAATACGGCGTTCCGAACTCGCTATGGCCACTACGAGTTCACGGTGATGCCGTTTGGGCTTACCAAAACCCCAGCGGTATTTATGGATATGATGAACCAGATCTTCAAACCATTCCTGGACCAAATTGTGGTGGTTTTGATCGATGATATCGTCGTCTATTCCCGCACGGATAGAGAGCATGAGGAAACACCTCCGGGTGATCCTCCAGACCCTGAGGGATCAGAAACTGTATGCCAAACTCAAAAAGTGTGAGTTTTGGCTCCGTGAGGTCGATTTTCTGGGACATATTGTCTCGGCCACGGGAGTTGCGGTGGATCCAAGGAAAATAGAATCGGTGACCAACTAGGCTCGCCCGACCACGGTGACGGAAATCCGAAGCTTCCTCGGGCTAGCAGGATACTACTGACGCTTTGTGGAAGGCTTTTCAAAGATAGCCACTCCCCTTACTCGACTAACCCGGAAAGGGGAGAAGTTCGTCTGGACGGATCAATGCCAGAAGAGCTTCGAGGAGCTTAAGGACAGACTCACGCGGGCACCGGTACTCACGTTGCCACAGCCCAGTGAGGATTACGAGATCTACTGTGACGCGTCTCGAAGTGGACTGGGAAGTGTGTTGATGCAACAAGGGAAAGTCATCGCATACGCGTCAAGACAGCTCAAGGATTATGAGCGGAACTATCCTACACACGACTTGGAGCTCGCGGCTGTCGTGTTTGCGTTGAAGCTCTGGAGGCACTACCTCTACGGGGCACACTGTAAGGTGTACTCCGACCACCAGAGCCTCAAATATTTGTTTACGCAAAAAGGAGTTGAACTTGTGGCAACGGAGGTGGCTGGAACTACTGAAGGACTACGATTTGTCCATCCATTACCATCCCGGAAAAGCAAACGTGGTAGTCGATGCCTTGAGCCGGAAGGGACAGGCGGAGGAGACGACACTGTGCACCCTTACCCAACAGGATCGACTAATTGCACAATTCTCGCAACTGAGACTGGAGGTGGTGCCAGCAGGAGCAGTTGCGAAATTTATGTCCTTGGAAATCAAGCCTACACTGATAGGGAGGATCGCAGAAGGCCAAGCGACGGACCCACAATTACAGCAAGTGCGGGACAGGTTATCCTCGGAACCAGGTGGGAATTTTGTGATCGGCGTCGACGACGTGTTGAGGTTCCGGGGACGAGTCTGCATATCGACATGCCGGAACTAAGGAGAGAAATTCTGGCGAAAGCGCATAACGCCCCCTACACTGCGCATCCTGGAGGTAGAAAAATGTACAGAGACCTAAGACAGACCTTTTGGTGGCCTAAACTAAAGAACGATGTGGCGCAGTTCGTGGCACGATGTTTGGTGTGCCAACAGGTGAAGGCGGAACACCAACGACCGGCGGGAAAACTACAACCATTGCCCATACCGGAGTGGAAATGGGAACGGATCACCATGGATTTTGTGACCGGTTTTTCGCGATCGCAACAAGGGCACGACGCGATATGGGTCATCGTGGACCGTCTGACGAAATTGACCCACTTCATACCGATTCACACGACGTGGACTAGGGATCGGCTGGCGCAGACCTATATCGATGAGGTGGTGAGGTTGCATGGAGTACCATCATCCATAACCTCGGACAGGGACACGCGCTTCGTGTCAAACTTTTGGCGGAGTCTGCACCAGGCGTTGGGGACCAAATTGCAGTTTAGCACGGCCTTTCACCCGCAGACAGACGGGCAATCAGAGCGAGTGATCCAGATTCTTGAGGATATGCTTCGAGCTTGTGTGCTAAGCCTGGGGGAGGGATGGTCGCGTTACCTACCCCTCGTGGAATTTGCTTACAATAATAGCTATCAGGCTAGTATTCGGATGGCCCAGTACGAAGCCTTGTACGGACGCCGGTGTCGATCGCCCATTTGCTGGGACGATTTGGGAGAACGGGAACTCTTGGGGCCAGACCTCGTAGAGAAAATGGAAGCAAAGGTGCGCCTTATCAGGCAGCGGTTGCTGACCGCCCAGAGCCGGCAGAAAAGTTACGCGGACCGGAGGCGACGGGAACTGGAATTCTCGGTAGGGGATCATGTGTTGCTACACGTGTCACCGTCCATGGGGACAAGACGGTTCGGCATACGAGGGAAGTTGAGCCCACGGTATGTGGGACCGTTCGAAATCTTGGAACGCGTGGGCCCGGTGGCGTACCGGTTGGCCTTACCGCCAAATCTCGAACGGGTGCATAACGTTTTCCACGTCTCGATGCTCCGGAAGTACTTATCTGATCCGTCGCACGTCCTCGACGCCTCGGCCGTTGAACTACGGAAGGACCTGAGCTTCGAAGAAACGCCGGTGCGGATCTTGGCAAGGGAAGAAAAGAATCTGCGAAACCGGACAATCCCCTACGTAAAGGTGCAATGAAGTAACCAAGAGGAGTGCGAGGCGACGTGGGAACTTGAGACGAAAATGAAAGAGTGTTACCCTGATTTATTTAGCGAGGAGTGAGTTTAAGTTTCGAGGACGAAACTTCTTTTAAGAGGTGAGTGGTGTAATATCATAGACTTTTGTAACGTTGTATACCTCCTGCTAATAAAGTTTTTGTTTTATGTAACTAATGTAACGGGTTTACTAAAGTCGATAATTCGGAGGTGCGGGTATTTTTCTGCGGTAGAGCTCGGAAACCGGAGGACGGCAGTGCGATCGGATCCGGATTCCGAGTTACGGAACTCCCGGAAAGGGGTGGAAAGTGATCGCAATGGCCAGGTAGTGCATCGAAATCCGCATAAGTGATTTGGCATGCTTTCCGAGGGGAAAAAAAGAGGACTTATCTTTAAAGAATTATTCCGAAGAATATTAATTGAGGAATTAATTAATTGAGAAATTAATTAATTGAGGAATTATCTCTAAGGAATTATTCCGAAGGATCTTATCTGAGGAATTAATTAATTGAGGAATTAATTAATTAGGATTTTAATACCCGATGTAGATTTTACCGTAAAAGAAGATTTAATTTGTGACTTCTCCGGAAAGAAAGAAAAAGTGAAACCCTAACCGAAAGAAAGAAAAGGTGAAACTCTAACCGAGAGAACGAAAGAGCGAAAGAAAAGAAAAGAGAAGGTGAACCCTAATCAGAAAGGAACGGCGGGAAAGAAGGTGAAGACAGAGGGACCTAGACCCCCCCGACGAGCGTGACGAAGCCGGGAGCGTGATCGGATTACCGTCTCCGGCGATTAGAGGTAACCTAGATTTATGTTTATGTATTTCGCTCGATTTTTGGGGTTTCGTTCTCCTTCACGGAGTCTTAGGAGGAGTCGTCGCTACCCTAGGCGTCGTCGTCGCGGAGCCCTAGGCCATCACCGCCGTCACCGGGATGCGCGCCGTGCGGGGACGGTGCCCGCACGATCGCAACAAGTGCCGCACGGGACCAAGGTCCCGCGAGGCCGAGGATAGGGTAAGTGCCGTGCGGGGCCGGTGCCCGCGCGGCCGCGACAAGTGCCGCGCGGGCAGGCGCCCGCGGGGCGGCAGCGCGCGCCGCGCGGGGCACATGCCCGCGTGGCGGCGACAGCACGCGCCGCGCGGGGCTCAGGCCCGCTCGGCCACGGCTGCATGTCGAGCGGGCAGGCGCCCGCGCGGCGGCGGCAGCACGCGCCGCGCGGCCGCGGCAGCATGCCGCGCGGGCAGGCGTCCGCGCGGCGGCCGCAGCGCGCGCCGCGCGGGCAGGCGCCCGCGCGGCGGTAGCAGCACGCGCCGCGCGGACCTCATGCCCGCGCGGCCGCGGCTGCATGCCGCGCGAGGCTTATGCCGGCGCGGCCGCGGCTGCGTGCCGCACGGGCAGGAGCCGCGCGGCGGTGGCAGCGGCAGCACGCGCCGCGCTGAGCTCATGCCCGCGCGGGCAGGTGCCGCGCGGCGGTGGCAGCAGCGCGCGCCGCGCGAGGCTTATGCCCGCGCGGCCGCGGCTGCATGCCGCGCGGGCAGGTGCCGCGCGGCGGCGGCGGTAGCGCGTGCCGCGCGGGGCGCAAGCCCGCGCGGCCGCGGCTAATGCCGCGCGGGGCCTGTGCCCGCGCGGCCGCGGCAAGTGCCGCGCGGGGCCGGTGCCCGCGCGGCCGCGGTTTGCGCCGTGCGAAGCCGAGGTCCGCATTATCGCGGAAGGTGCCGCGCAGGATTGGTGCCCGTGCGGCCACGACTTGCACCGCGCGGAGCTAGGGCCTGCGCGGTCACGGCAAACGCCGCGCGGGGCTGGTGCCCGCGCGGCCGTACGACCCGCGACACCGCGAGAGCAGCCGCGTCGCTCGACGCGCACGGGCGCCACCGCCGGGTCAAGTTGTCCTTATTGTTTTGAGTTGTTGTGCTCGGTTTATCCACTATTATCTTTCTGTTCTGACCATGGCTCTTTTGGGGACTACTTCTAGGTCTGGGCGTCAACAGAGAGCGAGGTTCGATCTTCGGAGTACACGTTTCGCATAATCAAGGTGGGTAGGTGTTGGTTATTACCGGTGTGGTGTCGTTTCCGAATACTCGTTTTGATAAAGTAGATATGGTTATAGTTTGACTAACCCCCTAGCCTGTGAATCCCTTTTACTATTTCAATCAAGCGGCTGCGGTCGCAGGTGCGTTATACTTTTCTGGTTTTAGCGGCTGAGGTCGCAAGGCAATAAAAAAATACTCATATTGCTTACACGCACACCGGCAGTTTGGCCACTGCAGAGGGTGTATTTTTTCGGAAAGATGGTAAGACGTTTACCCGTGTACCCCACAAGGGGAGGTTAGTGGGGACCCCTCAAGGTGAGGCGACTGCTACTTGGGCAGTGGAGGGGTTGGATGCACCAAGAAGATGAGTACGGTATTGGGGTTGGTGCCCAAAATATTCTGAAAGTTGGGGTAGGTGCCCAGCGGGACTTTCTGTTACGGATTTTGTTTTGGCGCATTGCGTGAAAGTGTTAAGTCTTGAAGATTGAAGATGAATGAAGTTTGGATCATATACCTCAATCTCAAGAAAGAAGAATTCAAAAGGATCAGGTAAGTTTAACTAAATATTTTTGGTGATCCGAATACTTCTTGTAGTGTAGAAACACCTGGAAGAATTTTTTACTGCATAAAAATCAAGAACTGAACATGGGACATGTTCAGGATCCGGATCAGACAGTCCGATCCGGATCCCGAAGGGTGCTTGTTCATTGGCAAATCCGATCCGGATCAAAGTCCATTTCGATCCCGATCCCGAACATGGGAATTTGCTGGAATACATGAACGATCCGGATCGAGCATTACAATCCGGATCCCGAACCCTGTTTTACTGGAATTGCCTGACTCGTTACGACGATCCGGATCACAGTTAATCCGATCCGGATCGCCGTCGTGAAAATTTCCAGAAACGACAGTTTTTGATCCTTATCTCCTTCCAATTGTTTCTAACCTATAAATAGACCCTTTGATTCTTTTTCTAGGGTTAATCCACATAATCCAAACAAGCCGTCATAATCAAATATCATCTTATACGGCCTAAGATCCACATATAGAGAAGAAAGGAAATCATTAGATATTACCCTATGTTTCTTCATCTATATTGATTAGTTTGATTCTAGGTTTTCATACTCACATCTTGAGTTGAATCAAACTAATGAATACTTAGATGGTATTTCCTATCTATCTTTGATCTAAGTATTCGGCGGATCATCACCACCCAAAAACAACGATTTACCCCAAAATCGGCGCGTGGACTCGCGTGGCCTTGTGGATTCAAGGTGCAACCGCTCTCGTGGATTCGGAGCGAGGTACGTTCGTGGATTCGAAGCGTGCTACTGGGTGAAGACCGTGGATTCGGTCAGACGTCGTGGACTCGACGTTGGACGCCGTGGATTCGGCGTTGGACGCAGATCGTGGATTCGTGAAGTGTTGTGGAGCGAGCGGAGAAGATCAACTAGGAGCGTATGGAAAAGGTTGAGTCGTCTGTGAGTATGGTATATCACCTTGTACGTGTTTAATTCTAGTGGATTTCACCGTGTTATCGGTCCCGTGGTTTTTTACTCTGGTTTGGAGTTTTCCACGTAAAAATCTTGCGTGTTCATTTATATTTCCGCATTGGGTTTTAATTGCGCAATGATTTTTTGAGTGTTTATTGTTTACACCTATTCACCCCCCTCTAGGTGTTTTTTCCCCTATTTAGATCCATTATTACATATAACCCAACAAGTGGTATCAGAGCGGGAATAGGGTTGTAAACAATGGTTGAAGGTGGAAACATCAACAGACCCCCATTCTTTGATGGAACAAATTATGCGTACTGGAGAGTACGGATGAAAGCCTTTTTAATTTCCATCGACGAACGGGTGTGGCAATCAATTGAATTAGGATGGTCTAATCCAACTGAAATTATTGCTGATGTTCGCACCATCAAACCTAGGTCGAAGTGGACCAAGGAAGAGTTAGATTCATCTTCTTACAATGGCAAGGGAATTAATGCTATTTTTAATGCCTTATCTCAAACTGAATTCTCTCGCGTCTCGGCATGTGAGACTGCGAAAGAAATCTGGGATGTTCTTCAGGTTACACATGAGGGAACTAACCTCGTGAAGATTCAAAAGCTGCAAATGCTTACGAGCAGATTTGACTCTATTTTCATGGCAGAAAATGAATCTTTCACGGACTACTATACACGATTGCAAGACATCGTAAACTCATGTGCTAACCTGGGAGAGAAGATTCCAGAATTTAAGGTTGAATTAAAGATCTTAAGAACTCTTCCTGAACGATTTCGCCCAAAGGTTACAGCCATTGAAACTATTAAACACCCGGACGAAATGCGTGTAAAAGAACTAGTTGGTTCATTACAAACTTATGAAATGACATTTACTACTAACTATTCTTCGGGAAAGGCATCCTCTTCTAAGTCTTCAGGTTATGCTTTGAAAACAACAAAGGAAGAAGACACGGATTCATCCTCCTCAGACGATGACGAAAACCTATCTATGGAGGAATTTGAGAAGCAGCTCACTCTCTTGACAAGGAAGTTTCGCCGCAACTTTCGAAGGGGTAATTCAAGTAAAACTCCATCCTTCGGAAAGTCGAAGAAAGGCAAGGGTATTTCAAGTTACAAGTCAAGAAAGCAAGAGAACTTTTCAAAGGATAAGAAAAGTTCAGAAGGACAAGTCCAATGCTTCAAGTGCCGAGGATACGGCCATATCTCAACGGAGTGTCCTACTAAGAATCCGTCGAAGAAGAAAGCGATGCAGGTCGTCACCTGGGATGACAACTCAACGTCAAATGAGTCATCCTCAAGTGATGAAGAAGAGAGCGCAACGGCATTCCACGCGTCCACATCTTCACCCATCATGTGCTTAATGGCAAGTACTTCAGATTCATTGTCCAACTCCTCCCGGGTTGAAAAAACTGCAACGGATGATGAATCGAGTAACTCTGAAGGTGAAGATTTTGTTTTAGCCTACCACAGACTTTTGAGAGTTTCAAAGAAACTGGCTAAACAAAACAAGGGGTTGAGAGGGAGATTACAGGATCTCGAAGAAGAAGTAAAAAGGGTAACTTCTCTCTCGACCGATCTTGAAGTGGAAAGGGATAATCTGATAAAAGCAAATGTTTCCCTTCAAGAGTCCAATGAGCAATTCGAGAAGAATTATATAGATATGGTGAACAAAGCGAATTACTTCTTGAAGCTCAACGGCGAGGCTCGACAAGAAAAATTGGAAATGACAGAGACCATTCGCCAACTGAAGGATGACTTACAGCGATTTTCTTCTGGAAGGAGTAAGTTGGATAAGCTTCTTGGTCTTGGTCAAAGAAATCGGTTCGGCCTCGGGTACACTCAAACTGGAAATAATCCAAGTTCGAGTGGGACAGTTTTTGTGCCTCAATCGGTATCTCCTCCTCCGACACCGGAATTCACGACAAGCAACGACAACAAGCCTACTTCACCCTCTTCGGAATCGTCAAGCACTAAGGTATGTTTTCGTTGTAATTTTGCAGGGCACATTGAAAGAAATTGCAAGACTGGAGCTCAAAGATCAAATCAGTTACATCTTGCGACTGCTACCAATGAGTTCACTCCCCGGAAATCAAAGAAGGATTTGTCAAAAGAAAAGAACATTGGTAGTACTTCAAACAAGACGATGACAAAAGAAAAACATCAATCATACAAGACGTCTTCATCAAGGAAAATTTCTCAACCATTGCCAACATACTCTAAAACTCAAAAGGTTTGGGTATGCAAAGGTGAAATCTTTCCTTGTCTTTAATCATTCTACGATTAAATGTTGTGTAGTTTATGTAGACTACTTTTCTTTCTTTGGACCGACCCGTCAACCATCTTTGGGAGGTAAATGGTATATTCTCTTATTGGTTGATGATTTCTCTCGGTTTTCATGGGTAGCATTTTTAAAAGAGAAAGCTGATACGTTTGATTCTTTTCATGAGATTTGCCATCGTATTATGATTGAAAAGAATGAAAAGATCATTCGTGTTAGAAGTGATAGAGGTGGAGAATTCATAAATTCTAAATTCATTGACTTTTGCACTTCCAACGGCATTAAGCATGAATTCTCAGCACCCTATACACCTCAGCAGAATGGTGTTGTTGAGCGCAAAAATAGGGTTGTTCAAGAGATGGCGCGTGTGATGCTTCATAGCCAGAATTTACCGTTATATTTTTGGGCTGAGGCTGTGAACACCGCTGTCTATGTGACACCCCCGGAATTTGGATTAGTCCTATATATAAATGATATAATAGGACTAAATCTCTAACCCGGCTATAGCATTTTGGATGGTAGCAAGATCCAAGAGGAACATGAGAGTTAAGCGTGCTAGAGCTAGAGTAGTTCTAGGATGGGTGACCCCCTGGGAAGTGGGGCGTCACAGTTGGTATCAGAGACATTCACTAGCCGGAAATGTGAGATGAGTCTCGGCTGAGCCAGGGTTATATAGCGGGTAGAGCGAGGCTCCCCGGCTAATGACCGTTGTGAGTGGAGTGCAGCTCCTCACAAGGTCGGCTAAGGCTAGCGAGACGAGTCTCACATCGCCTGGTGCTTGTGAAGTTGCTTGAGCCTGACGTGGACGTTAGGGCTTAAAGGGGGGAAGAATGTGACACCCCCGGAATTTGGATTAGTCCTATATATAAATGATATAATAGGACTAAATCTCTAACCCGGCTATAGCATTTTGGATGGTAGCAAGATCCAAGAGGAACATGAGAGTTAAGCGTGCTAGAGCTAGAGTAGTTCTAGGATGGGTGACCCCCTGGGAATTGGGGCGTCACAGTCTATGTCATTAATCGAGTGTATTTGCGCCCAGGAACTTTAAATACACCGTATGAGCTGTGGTTTAGTAGAAAACCGGATATCAAATATTTTCGTATCTTTGGGAGTCGATGTTTTATTTTGCGTGATCGCGAAAATCTTGGTAAGTTCGATTCTCGAAGTGACGAAGGGATCTTTTTGGGTTATTCTACAAATAGCAGAGCATATCGGGTATTTAACATGGAATCTAAAATGATTGTAGAATCTATAAATGTTAAAGTAGATGAAGCTTTTCACTTTGCACCTGAAAAATCTACCCTCGATATCTCTCTTGATGATGATACACCTGCCAATGCATCTTCTCATAACTATTCTTCCAATAATAATGATGCATCTAATGGCTCTTCAAGTTTATCTGATATGCAGGAATCATCTCATGTACCTCCAAGTACTCCATTACCTCAAACGTTACGCATCTCCAAGGATCATCCTGAATCAAACATCATTGGAGACCCACGAGAAGGAGTCAAAACTCGGAGACAGTTGGTTTGTGGATTCGCTTGCTACGTTTCCTTGATCGAACCAAAGAACATCGATGAAGCTCTTCAGGATGACTACTGGATTGAAGCAATGCAGGAAGAGCTCCATTAGTTTGAGCGAAACAAAGTCTGGGAATTAACAAAGCCTCCAAAGCAACACAATGTGATAGGTACCAAATGGATTTTCAAGAATAAGAAAAATGAAGATGGTACCATCATCAGGAACAAAGCACGTTTAGTTGCTCAAGGCTACTCTCAAATAGAAGGTCTAGACTTTGATGAAACTTTTGCCCTTGTAGCTAGACTCGAGTCCATTCGTATCTTATTCGCGATAGCTTGTCATTTTAAAATAAAATTATTTCAAATGGACGTTAAGAGCGCATTTTTAAATGGGTTTTTAAACGAGGAAGTTTATGTGGCTCAACCGAAAGGTTTTGTAGACTGTAAACAACCTAACCATGTTTTTCGTTTGAAAAAGGCTCTTTACGGTTTAAAACAAGCACCGCGAGCATGGTACGAAAGGCTAACAAAGCACCTATTGGATAAGGGCTATACTCGAGGGGGAGCTGACAGGACTCTCTTTGTGAAGCATTATCAAAATAACTTCATTGTTGCACAAATCTATGTCGATGACATCGTTTTTGGTGCGACAAGAGATAATGATGCTTCTAAATTCGCTGAAACCATGGAAAGCGAATTCGAGATGTCAATGATGGGCGAATTGACTTATTTCCTTGGATTGCAAGTGAAACAGAGTGACGAAGGCATCCATTTGTGTCAATCCAAGTATGCCTTGGAGTTGGTCAAAAAGTTTGATCTAGAAAATTGTAAAGATTTTCCGACTCCAATGGGAACTAGCAATAAAGGATTAGGACGTGAATCTTTTAGTGAGAATGTAGACGAGAAACTTTATCGAAGTATGATTGGAAGTCTACTTTACCTCACGGCTAGTCGCCCGGATATATCTTTTGGTGTTGGGATCTGCGCGAGATATCAATCTGCACCAAAGGAGGTTCACCTGAAAGCGGTGAAACGGATCATCCGATACATTAAAGGAACCATAAATTTCAGAATTTGGTATCCTATGGGAACAAGTTTAGATATTATTGGATACTCAGATGCCGATTGGGCAGGATCTGTGGATGATCGGAAAAGTACGAGTGGTGCATGTTTTTATCTTGGTCATTGCCTTGTTGCATGGCATAGTAAAAGCAAAACTGCATTGCACTCTCGACTGCCGAAGCGGAATATATTTCTGCGTGTAGTTGTTCAACCCAACTCATTTGGATGAAAAGTGTGTTGAGCGACTTCCGGATTTCAGCAACTTCGGTAACAATTCTTTGTGACAACACTAGTGCTATAAACATTACCAAAAACCCTGTGTTGCACTCTAGAACAAAACACATTGAACTTAGATATCATTTTCTTAGAGAGCTAGTTGAATCAAATACTCTTCAACTTTCATATATTTCAACAGAAGATCAATTAGCTGACATTTTAACAAAACCTCTGGATCAAAAACGTTTTATTCATTTGCGTAAAGCAATTGGGATGCTTTCCTTGAAATAAACTTCTTTTTGAAACTTTTGCTTAGGTCAGGTTTTGTTTTTGTGTTTTTGTTCTTATCTATGTTTATACATAGTACATTCAATTGAGCATGTGTATTATTGACTTTACTTGCATCCTTTCATGTAATTAGAAATTTATTATGCTTTGGATATCATAATAATTCAGTTGATGCATTGATCATTTATTTAAATTAAATCATTTTTAATTGATCAAAGTCAATTTCTCTCTCAATGATCTCTTGGTATTGTTTTTATCTTATTTGACTATTTGGTTGAGTATGAATTCGAGATCAATCCTTGGTTGAATACTTTATATCTTAAATTAATTGATAGCCAATTGAGGGGGAGTCAAAGAAAAGTAAAATGCTCAAAAGATGTGGAAAGAGTTACATCCCAATGAGTGGTGTGAAAACTACCACCACATGGAGGAAAGAGCTACCACCTCGGTCGTCCGAGTACTGTGTGCAGCTACCACATGTATACCAAGCATGGGTTTGTAATTTTTGATTAAATAAAATGCATGATTGAAATACTTGACTCCGTCAAATTTCAAGGTTGGTATAAGGTGGGATTTTTAATGAAAGATGCTCAAAGAGCCACTCTCTTCAACAGATTGACTAGATACATTATATAATTTATTTGGGATTTCAAACATCTATTGATCTTGGTAATTCATTTTCTTTACCATTTTAATGATTTGATAAACGCCGTACTCATAAGATCATGATGGATGTGTTTGAATTTGATCAACTTTAAAGGTTTTAATTTCTGTAAATTTTCATGTCATTATTTGAATGTTATTGATAGATTTAACATAATTTATTTCTCTTGACATGAAACGATGATTTTTGTTTAAAGTTGATGTGCTAAAATGCTTACATACTTTTTCTGGATTTTATTGAATTTTTCTAAATTATTCTGAAGGAAAAGTTGGAGCCGATCCGGATCGGACATGAATGATCCGGATCCCGAACGCAGGTGTTTCCTGCGGGTAGCTGATCCGGATCAAAATCTCGATCCGATCCGGATCACGGCTAGGATTTTATTAGAACAAGAGGGATTTTGATTTCTTTTATTCCAATCTTTTGTTCTTAAGACTCCAGAGTTTCTCTCTCTAGAATTCATCCTTCTTGGAGCCTTTCAAACTCGAGTTCTTCGATTCCAAGTAAGTTTTATTGATCAAAATCTCGGTTTTTCACTATTTTTCCTTGTTTGCTCAAAACGTGAGTAGAGATCATGGAACTTTTTCATTTGTGGATGGTTTTTGGTCAAATCTCTTTTGAAATAAGAACTCTGGGTAGATCAGTTTTGATTATATGCCTAGGTATTCTCTTGATTAACGAATTTTTGGGCTTCGATTTCTGGAAAATTCGGTTTTAGGGCATATATAGGAATTTTTGAAAATCATGCAATTGATCTATTTTTTTAACTTCTTTTTGCAAAACTAATTTGATTCTTAGTCTCTCTACACGATACTGATTGTTGGGTACAATTTTTCAAATTTTTTGAAAACTAAACAATTTTTCCGTGGTTCTTGAGTTGTTGCTCACAGGCTTTCTTTCTCAGAAACCAATAGCAATGGTGATCACGTGGATCATTTTTCTTCTAGCTGCTATGGTACATACGAGGAGACACTGTCAAGCCAAGAGGGCCAAGAAAGCAAAGAAGACTACGGATGATTCTGACACTGACTTGAAACAGAATTGATCGATTGGGCTGAGTTGCAAATTGAAGCAACAACTTTCCACTGCCTCAAAGGGAAAGCCCCTGCTGAAACCTTAAAGGCTCCGCTATGCAGCTGAAAAAGGGAAATCGCCTATGGAACCAAGTCAAATTGGAACAAAAAGAAACACCGGGTGCAAGAAAAAGAGGGAGTGCTCAGGGAATTCCATTGAGCGACCAGTTCCTAGCCAAGACTCCTCCACAAGACTTCATCAGCTCCGCAAAGAATCAAAGATTTTGAGAAGAGGGAATGCATTGGCGGAAAGACATGTCAATGTCAATGCACTGAAGGAACGGTCCACACTCTTTGGGACTTTGTTTGACCAGGCCGGTCTTGGTCCCATATGAACTTCACTGAGAATACTGGGTATGTCCTCACTCAGTACGGATGTTCTATCAGAAGCTTCAAGTTAGTCAATCAGGACCAAGGACGGTCGAGAATTTCAAACATTGGTCAAGAATATCAAGATCAAAGTCACACCTCAATTGATGGAGAGGTGTCAGGGATGAAGGCCAGAGTTGATGGAGCTCATTATCTGAAAACTCAAGTCTTCAACGACAACTCTTGGAGAGTGGTGGTGGATGGAATATGTCTTCCCGATACTCGGTCGACAGGAAACTCTGTTTTCTCAAAAGAACTTCGAAAGGAGTATCGCTATATAAATTTCATTGCTGCTACAATATCCTTCCAAACATGAATACGAAGGTTTTCGATGGGACAGGATGTTATTTCTTTATCTCTTGGACACCCCGCAGCATCAATGGGAGAGAACTTAAACATTCCTTTCCTCATTTGGTCAAGGATGGCGCGTTATGTGGAACATTCTCATCCCACAGAGAGATCCCCTATCCAATGATAATTATGCGCATCCTTAGGAAGTTTAAAGTCGACACAAGTGCGAGCTCTATATGCACAGTTTGGGCACAATCAATGAGACGACAATTGTGAAGTCTCTCCGACGAAGCCAGATGAACCCATAATACCTCCTCACCGAAAACGAGCACAACAGACAACAAGCAACAACTTCTGCAGCACAAGCAACACCTCCAGTTCCTCAAGCACATCAAGCACCCCCATCAACTTCTGATGATGATGTCACTTCGGTTAACTGATTACAAAGAACAAACAACGTCTCTCAACGAACAAGAGCGAATGTCACATGAATTCATTGAAATGAAAGGAGAAATTCAAGAAGTGAAAAAAGAACTTGAAATCACCTGCCTCCCAAATCACTTTGACTAAAACAGTCTAATCAATGAAAAAACTGATGAAAAAGATGTTTGCAAAAATGGGTGCAGTGCCTCCGATGATTCCGACTCTTAAATTTTTGTTCTAACCTTTCTTTTGTTTTTGCAGGTTTTTCACTTCCTTTTTGTTTGTTTTGTTATCGTGCCTGTTTAACTTCTTAACTCTCCTTAAATTTTGTAAATTTGGCTTAGTTTGTGACAAAAAGGGGGAGAGAGTTTAGAGTGAACTTTGGTGAGAACTTTTGGTGAGAACTTATTACAAACTTTGACTTTGGTGAAAGGTAAGTATCACAACTTCTGGTTTTTATCTTGTGATTTGTTGCATGTCCCTACTAACTATTCGACTAACTATTTGGACATGTATTATTACTAACAAGTTGTTTGATTACACAAAGCAAATATGACATTTGGAATCTTATTGCTTAGAAGATATGTCAATGTTTGATTGTGATCTTATTACATATCTGAATTACTAAATGTCATGGTGAGCATAAACTCTATCTCTGTTAGGTTTTGAATGCTAAATATTCTTGAGGTATCTAACGATCTCGTTTTGTCAAGAATGATTTCTTTTTGCAGAGAGTACAGATGTCTAAGTCTAGAGTCTGTTTTAGGAGTTTATCTCATGTATTGGATCTCCATTGTAAATTTTTGTTGTATGGTGATAGCAACAAAAATATCTTTTTGAATTTTCTTTAGTGGATCTGTGTTTTGTCACGAAACCGCCAAAGGGGGAGATTGTTACGGATTTTGTTTTGGCGCATTTCGTGAAAGTGTTAAGTCTTGAAGATTGAAGATGAATGAAGTTTGGATCATATACCTCAATCTCAAGAAAGAAGAATTCAAAAGGATCAGGTAGTTTAACTAAATATTTTGGTGATCCGAATACTTCTTGTAGTGTAGAACATGGAAGAATTTTTTACTGCATAAAAATCAAGAACTGAAATGGGACATGTTCAGGATCCGGATCAGACAGTCCAATCCGGATCCCGAAGGGTGCTTGTTCATTGGCAAATCCGATCCGGATCAAAGTCCATTTCGATCCGGATCCCGAACATGGAATTTGCTGGAATACATGAACGATCCGGATCGAGCATTACAATCCGGATCCGAACCCTTTTTTCTGGAATGCCTGACTCGTTAGACGATCCGGATCACAGTTAATCCGATCCGGATCGCCGTCGTGAAAATTTTCAAGAAACGACAGTTTTTGATCCTTATTCCTTCCAATTGTTTTAACCTATAAATAGACCCTTTGATTCTTTTTCTTGGGTTAATCCACAATCCAAAACAAGCCGTCATAATCAAATATATTTATACGGCCTAAGCCCACATATAGAGAAGAAAGGAAATCATTAGATATTACCCTATGTCTTCATCTATATTGATTAGTTTGATTCTAGGTTTCATACTCACATCTTGAGTTGAATCAAACTAATGAATACTTAGATGGTATTTCCTATCTATCTTTGATCTAAGTATTCGGCGGATCATCACCACCCAAAAAACACGATTTACCCAAAATCGGCGCGTGGGACTCGCGTGGCCTTGTGGATTCAAGGTGCAACCGCTCTCGTGGATTCGGAGCGAGGTACGTTCGTGGATTCGAAGCGTGCTACTGGGTGTGAAGACCGTGGAATTCGGTCAGACGTCGTGGACTCGACGTTGGACGCCGTGGATTCGGCGTTGGACCAGATCGTGGATTCGAGAAGCGTTGTGGAGCGAGCGGAGAAGATCAACTAGGAGCGTATGGAAAAGGTTGAGTCGTCTGTGAGTACGGTATATCACCTTGTACGTGTTTAATTCTAGTGGATTTCCCGTGTTATCGGTCGTGGGTTTTTTACTCCGGTTTGGAGTTTTCCACGTAAAAATCTGCGTGTTCATTTATATTTCCGCATTGGGTTTTAATTGCGCAATGATTTTTTGAGTGTTTATTATTTTACAATATTCACCCCTCTAGGTGTTTTTCCACTATTTAGATCCATTATTACATATAACCCAACACTTCAAC